>WBMY01005428.1:0-99369 GCA_013397315.1 Donacobius atricapilla | reverse complement strand
AAAAAAAAAAAAAGTATTTCTGGTGCTGGTTCTCCTACTGTTTTCTACCTCTTGAATTTCTCCCCAAGATTTCTTTCTTTCATGAAGATAATTACTTGCTGGGCTTTAATCATTCAGACAGTAAGATCTTCCACTTTCCAACCAGATGAGGAAGCTGTGCTCAGCCTCTGAATTTTCACAGTGCCTTGGGTAGGCAGGGAGCTCTATGATGATCCAGTTCCACCCCTGCCATGGCAGGGACACCTTCCCTGTCCAACCTGGCCTTGGGCACTTCCACTTGGAGCAACCCGGGGTAGTGGGAGCCCAGGGCAGGGGGGGACAAGGTGATCTTAAAGGTCCCTTCAACCCCGAACCCATTTGATGTTCTATGAGAAACTACTGCGTTTTTTTCCTTGAGCTTGTATGTGGATTGTTGCTCGTGTTTGTTTTGTCGTTGTTTGTTGTTTTTAATTGCAAAACCCCATCTGATTGCCTTATTGAGATAATTTAACTTTTTTCATCGATGTTCATAAAGCAATGTTAGAAAGCAAAATACAATGATTCTAGAGAAATTAGAAATTATAATAGATCATGTTCCATAAAATTGGCTAGCAACTTATGCCATTTACAAGAGGAGTAAGGACTGTGTCCTGTCTCTTGAACTTCCCTTTCTCTCCCCGCTGCTTTTTGGGTTGGTGGTTGGGGTTTTTTCGTTTCAGGCTAAAACCTCCTTATGCTGTAATGTAAATACAGGCGCTTTTGGTGAGGAAGTTTTAAACAAGAACATTTGCTCTGGCAAAAAAGCCATGTAAAGGAAACAAAGGCATTGCCCCATGTGTGCTGTTTAATGAGTTGCTGTCCTCATTTTTCACTTGGAGCCAATCGTTATGGTACTGAAGTGAACAGTGCCTCATCTATACATATATATCATTTTTCCAAAGGATGCTCTAGAGAGGATGAAGATCAATATAAATTCATTTTTTCTGGTAATGGAAAATATTTGAACTGTTCAGCTATCAGGCACAAAGATGACTTCTGGGGGTATCATGCTCGTGTTTTAAGCCACTGTCCTGACAATTCCAGGCATGTATAAACCTACAGCTTTTTGTGTGCCTTGACAAGTATTCTGAAGAGACCACAGTTACTTTGAGAAGGTAGAATGAGACATGATTAGCAGAAAAACAATTTTCCTTAAATAGACCGTATCCTCAAAATTCAAGTGTGTTCTGCTCATGGTAGAGATAACATTTGGGAAAGCTGTAGCAGTTTAAAACCCCCTGTATGAAGTTCAGAAAGCTTTCTCACACACACTGTACAACAAACACTGCGATGGTGCTGGGAGAAAAGGATATTTGAATGTAGGAAGAGGACACAGAAGTGCCAAAGTATTGAGTTTGGAAGAATGATGCATCAGCCCTAAAAGAATTGGTTTTAATTACAAGATGTGCTCTGCTAGTTGCCTGCAACATTATCTCCTTAATCATAAGCATTCAGAAATGGACATACTTACACAAAGATATTTCTATTGGGAAGACACTTTCAAACCACTCAGAAACCTCAAAGTAGGACAGGAAAGAGTAATGCCACATTTAAGTGGAAAATGCTGACAAATTCTGAAGTACATTGCAGTGGGGATAGAACAAGTAATTGTTGTGTTATCATTAGGAGGTTTGGACAAGGAGGAAAAGGGAGAAGAGAATAGAGACTGGAATTTGAATTCCTCTGTTAAGTTTAGTGCCTTTTAGAGGAAGAAAACAGTGTGTGGCTGTTACAGGCAGTGTAAGTGTACTTTTTTTTTTTTTTATAACTTAGGCATATGTGATTTCTGTGCCAAATAGCTTGAGAGAGATGCTAATTTTATCAAAAATGTTCCATTTTGAAGTTGCATCTCATTTAAACCTGAACTCTATTTAGAGCCTGTATCTGGTAGGGAAGGGGGAAATTTATTCCCTTTGTAAGTCATAGGAGAGGCTGAGGGAGCTGGAAAGGGGCTCAGCCTGGAGAAAAGGAGGCTCAGGGGGGCCCTTGTGGCTCTGCACAACTCCCTGCCAGGAGGGGACAGCCGGGGGGTCGGGCTCTGCTCCAGGGAACAGGGACAGGAGGAGAGGGAACGGCCTCAGGCTGGGCCAGGGGAGGTTTAGAATTGGATATCAGGGAAAATACTTCATGGGAAGGGTGGTCAAGCACTAGAACGGGCTGCCCAAGGATGTGTTGGAGTGCCCATCTGTCGTTAGACACACAGACACACACACTTTGGTGAGAAGGCATGAACTGTTTATTATGAAAATCTGACTCCACTTTTATAGTATTATCGCCTTGATTTTTTTAGCCTTCTCTGCTGTTCACAATTTTCATGGTTTAAGTTTTCTTCTCACGCTTTGGGTGATGTAAACAAAGCCAATGTTATTGTAGTTTCAAAATTCTTTGTCTTAGAGATACGGACAGTTGTCTTGACCAACGGGATGGGGAGAGGTGTCAACCTTCTCCCCCAGTCCCTGGACTTTGTAGAAATACTATAAAATGGAGTCAGATTTTTCAAATAAATCAGTTAATGCCTTCTCACCAAAGTGTGTGTGTGTGTGTATGTGTAACAAACTGCATCATAGCATTCCTACAAAGTTCAGGGATTGGGGGAGAAGGTTGACACCTCTCCCCATCCCGTTGGTCAAGACAACTGTCCGTATCTCTAAGACAAAGAATGTAAACTACCTTAACTAACGAAAACATTGCTTCTATTTATAACACCCGTGTGTGAGAAACAACCTGAACTATAAACGGCGAGACACAAACAGAAGGCTGAAAAATCAGGGCAGCACCCATCCCTGGAGGTGTCCCAGGAAGGGCAGGAGGGGGCACTGAGTGCTCTGGGCTGGGGACAAGGTGGGCATCGGGCACAGCTCGGGCTCCATGGCCTTGCAGGGCTTCTCCAGCCTCACTGGTTTTGTGATTCTATTTATAGTTTTTATTATCTTACATATCTTGGGAAATTCAGGTGAGGATTTAAAGGAGTTTTAGGTCTTAAATTCTAGTGTATTTAAGTTGTTGCCTCTTGCTTTTTTCTCCTTTTATTTTCTTTTAATTTTATAGCACTTCCTCAACATTCAAGAAGTTTCTTCTGAAGTTGTGTGATTATTCTGTGGGATTTTCAAGAGTCTAGTTCATATAGACCTTCTCTACTTCTCAGTGGCAGTTTAAAAGAGAAAAATATGTTTGTGGCAATTTCTCAGCTATAGATTACTGAGGATGTTTTACTAATGCCTACTTCAGAAGATCATAATACAGCAGAGAGGGTGACTGGTAATATGTTAAAGTTTCAGTAATCTGTTGTTTATTTTTTTTCCTACATATTTCAGGCTTGGCTGTGGGTGTTGAATAAACTTAGCTGTAAATTACTGCTTTGGGAAAGTCCTAGTAAGAACTTTAGTGGATAAAAGAGATGACTACTACACAAAAATATTCTAAGTGCCTGGGGAATGTTTTCTGTCCAGATTTTTTTTTCTTAGTTTCCTTTTACTGGTGGTGGGGTTTTTTTTGTTTGTTTTGTTTTGTTTAACTGAAGAAAATGTGTAGCACAAAGAATATAAAGTACTCCACTGAATACTTTTTTTTGTCTTTTTCTTTCCTGGTTCACAATACTTAGAGTCAGGTCAGCATCCTATATTAAACCCCTGAGAGACTGAAAGAAACTAACCCAATTCTCACATTGAACAAAAGAAGCCTTAAAAATTGCTCAGAGAAACCAAACCTGCCAAGCTTTGTTTCACTTGCCTCCATTCAAGAAGAAGGAGTCTGGCCTGAGGGCACTCCGGTCCTCATCCAAGCCAGGCTGGAAAGAATCCCTCATGGTCTAATTATCAGCAATTCTGGGTAGGGAGAGTGCTCATGGAATGCTCTCTAATGAGGGGAAATCAGGGGGATTATTTCAGGAATGGCCTTAAAACACACACATTCTCTTTGAAAATTAACACCTTTTCCTAGAAGCTCAGTGTATTTATTTTTCTGTTATTGCTCTATTAGAGAAATTTACAGCTTTATGAGCATTTGATAGATTTCTGTAAGGCTGAAAGGATTTTTCAGACATTTGAAAGAAATATTTAGACTGAGTGGGGGACTTGACACAAGAACAGGAAAAATAGGGGTTCAAAGTGTATTTTTTGAAAGAAAAATACATTTATAAGTATTGACTTACCCTGGGTTTTAGCGTGGTATGTATGTACTCCCCTCAGTGACTCAAAATGGATAAACCACCTTCAGGAGGACTTCCTGCAAGATTTACTAAGAAACGGTATCTTTTATTTGGCAGGTTAGGGCGGTTTTCAGGGGATTCAGGAAAATTCAGCTGTAAAAATCACTGCCTGGTGAAGCCTGGGAGTGTAAGCTGCAGGGGATGGGATTCTTGATGTTCTCACCTGAGCTGCAGCCTGGCTCCTCCAGTGGGGACGTGGCTGTGCAATGTGCCTCACCTCTGGCAGGTGGGAGCAAAACCAAGCAGCCGCCTCTTGTCCAGCTGGTGTTTGGTGACGGTCCTGGTTTGAGCAGCCCAGGAATTTCACAGCTGGGAGAAAACAGAGGGTAACTTGCACCCCTAAAAAGCTTTGGCCTCAGCAGTTGGGTACAGAGGAAGAAGAGAAGGATCAGGACCAGCCACCCACAGCTCTGCCCTGGCTGTGGATCTGGTTCTGTTGGGGCTGAGCTGATGGTCACTGTTTTTTTTAACTCCGTCTTCTGCTTGAGAGTTCTAGCTAATGAAGGAATAAAGATTTATACTGAGTTTGGAAAAGCAAATTAAACCCCTCCAAATTCCAAGTGATCAGAGCCTCATTCAGGCGATACCAGAAGAGTTTCCCCGGGAGCAGAGCTGGTTCCCGGGGCCCTTCAGAGAGGCCCAGGGCTGTGCGCACCTGCTTTGAATTCTGCAGTCTGGCACTTGGGAGCTTCCTTCTGTTGGTGCATCCCTAAATACAGTCTAGGAGGTGTCTTCGAGGAGACACTCAAATCAGGAGAGGATAACCTGGAAAATATCTGGATAACTCTGAAAAACTCTGGATGCTTATGTGCCTCCTCTAAAGACATGGAAAAGCCAAGAGCTTTCCCTGTTTTATCATTCACAATTAATTCCACAGGCAATTGGAAACAGTCAAATTTATATAAGCCTTCTAATTCATTAATTTCTTCCAAAATAGACACACTTGTTACCACTTTTTCTGTGAGTTGGTCTATATACGAAATGTTTCAAGAGAAAAACCTGTCCGACATTCTTTCTGTGGGATTGGTTTTAAAGCCATCAAATGAGTTAAAGGAAAACAAATTTATGGAAATGAACTGGAGGCAAAAGGATTTAATTGAAGGTTTATTGAAAGTAATTGAAATTAACAAAGGTTATTGATGGAGAGCAGAAATAATTTAATTAATGTGAAGAAATTGAGTTTAATTGAGATTTAGTTGAGAATTACTGAAATTGAATGAAATTCAGTGAGAATATTGATACGCTGTCTGCTGATTTTTAAGACTGATATTAAAGATTTTCTATGATGAAAAGCTGTTCTTTAGGAAATTATATAACAAAGATATATAAATATTATTATCTTTTATTCTTAATGAAAAAATTGATATTTTACTGGCATCACAAATTCTATGAAATACTCAAGCTATCTGGACAAAAGATAAGCTTGATAAATAGAGATAAATAAAATGAATTGTACACAGAGAATGCAAAAATGTTCCATGATTTTCCAATTTCTGCTATAATTGCTGCTGAAAGAAAGGAAGTATTGCTAGATAAAGAACTACCAGACAAGTGGTAATTCTGAGAATCATCTTTTAAACAAAATAATCCATCATGCTTATGATGTGACATTTTGCGGTGGTATTACTTGCAAAGGCTGTAAATTGTTTCAAAGTGACCCTAGTTTTATATGGTAAGTAGGAATACAACTAAGTAATTTTTGACATTTTAGAATACAAATTTATAGATTCTGAAGAATATATGTCTTTTTTACGTGGTAACTGTGGTTTTGAAAGGGGAGGAGAGCTTATTGCTGCCTTTTTTGTGGGAACCCATATCCATAAATAGAGGGGAGTTGGGGTAACACAAAATAAAGAAAAGAAAAAAATCTTTGCTGTTTCTGATTCAACCTGTTAGCTTTCTCTGGGCCCAGTGAAAGACGAGGTAGTCCCTGGAATGATTTAATGTATTAAAAAATAAAATATCCAAAACTGGAAGCTCAGCTTCAGGCATGTGTTGCACACGACAAGTGGCCAGGTATTTAGAGTTATATTTTCTATTTCTAGTTTCGAAAGAACACCTAATTTGAAAAACAGCAACTGCAGCCATTCAAAAGTTGCCTTGATGCTGATCTTGAAGAAGATGCTTAACCTATTTCTTCATTTTGTGGTAATAAATCTTATTTTATTTAAAATAATATATTTCCACCTCCTGTGCATTTGATAATCTTGCCCTTTCAAATATTTCAGAAAAAAACCTCATTGGCAATGCTTCCAGCAAATGAGAGAGACTTCAAAAAAACCTTCAGGGGAGGCAATTGCAGAAAAGGATTCTAAATCTGCTTATATAAATTGGATTTTCCTAAGTTCTCAAAATTAAGGTAACTTTGCACATTTCAGAATGCAATACAGTTCAAATTTTGAAAAATACTCTTTCCCTTTCAGATATTTTAATGTCTATATGAATAATACATATACATAGTCATATAAAAAATCTCCAACATAAATAAAAGCTGGAGCTTGCAGGGACTTTTTTTTTCCCCCCGTAGGATTTTAATTTCCTCTGGCGCCTTGGAGAATATAAAAGAACATGGGAGAAAGTATTGCCATGTCTGTAATTTACATGTTTTAATGCAAGAAGGAAAAGCATAAAAACGGTTGGAGTATTTTTCCTTGTTTTTATTTATAAATTTATGAATTTGAAATATTTTTTAAATTTAACGTTCATCAAAGTTGTATTAATTTTATAGAGAGGTTTTCCCAGTCTAACGGGTGTGCTGATCCCCTGGTTATTTTTATTTATCCAGAGAGGAGGCATCATGAAAGGAGCATTGAGCTGCTCTGGAAGGGTCTGTTTGATGTCAGCCAGTCAGAAACATTCTCTAGAAACTATTGGCTCACAGTTTCTGTCAGTGGGGCTGATTTGACACCTTTTCTGTAGGAGACTTGAATGTGAAGAGCTCGTCAATAATCAGGGTATTTCACCATAAAAGCTGCTGTGGTTTGGCGTTTTTAGGCCTGGTTAGGTGCCAAAAGTTTTGTCGTGTTTGGTTACAGGAGTAGAATGGCAGGTTCAGGGTTCTGCACTTCATTTCTCCTGTGGGGCCTTTCTCATTTCGGAGCATTATTTGTTTCTAGGACATCTATGAAGTTCTGGTGCCCTGAATGCAGCAGTTCTTGCTCCTACTTCAAATTCTATTTTGCTGAATGATCTTAGAAGCTCTCTAAGGGCTTTGCTCCTTCTCAGTGTTGTTTAGACCACATTAGATGTGTCCTTACTGTTTCCTTTATCAGCTTCTCTCTTTACTACTTTTAATTCAGATATAAACCTTCAGGGAAAAAAAGGGCAGTTAATTTTCTCTAGCCTGAATATGACTCTTTAAAAAAATAAATTAATCTGAATCCTACCATGACTCTTTATTTATACTCTCTGCATTGAGTCTATAATGCATGAAGATGTTTTTATATGCTTCTCTCAATTAAAAATGATGTTGCATGTTGAAGAACACTGGGCTCTTTGGAGGTAAGCATGAAGGCGTTTATATGGATTTCTCTCAGAGAATGACTTCTAACAATTCATCCTAATTGAGCACATTGCACAAGGTCAGATAGAATGCTCAGTCCCATAGAATTCTTTTTTATATTATAATAACTGTATTTTTTGTAGGAGAATTAGATTTCTACTCCAAGAACATGGAAAGTTCTGTCCCGTGTAAGCCAAAGGAAAATACTCCTTAGCTAACAGTGAAGTAATATTTATGTCATGGTATGACAAAGCCCATATGACAAAACTCTGGCCTCTTCAAAAATGCAGTAGTTACAATAGCCCAAGTACAAATTATTCACTTTGGCCGCCTTACTTTTCTTATTTATTTGTTCTGTGCTCACTGCATGGAGATGAGTTTTCATGGCAGCGCAGAAGAATGTGCCTGTTGGTGATTACCTTTTGTTGTTCTTCCCTAAGACGTTATCTTTTCATTTATAAAATGTCTCTGGAAAGGTTGAGCTGCTTTGCTTATTGGTGGTTTTGCTGGTGTAACACTCAAAAATAAACCTTGAATGATCAATCAGCTAACGGCAGGCATGTCTCATTATAACCTAGCCATGATTTTTCTGACTAGAAGGTCTCTTTGTGCAGTATATTTATTTACATGAAAATGTCTGCATATTTACCTTTCTAAGGACATCTCTTCCATTTCTCAAGTACATCACCACTTCCTTTGAACTTTGCCATATGAAATTGCTGCACATTTCTGGAATAATTACAATTCAGCTGTGACTTGACTTTCTATTCACCGATAGAAAGTGATACAGCTCTTTATTTTCTAGCAAAGCTTTACCTTAATCTCCGCTGATGAAAACATTCCGTTCTCATTTTAGCTGTGAAGGCTTTGAAAATAAGTCATCATTTTTAAATAATAAATAAGTGTATTTGCACAAATCAAACTGGGGATGAGTTAGACGGGAACTGCAAGCCCTGTGCTTGCTGTACCTCACATCTTACACGTGTATCTTGTTTAAAGGAAAGCCAAGAACTTGAATGTGAATTCAAGGACAGGCTTGTGCTCTTACTGTTGCTTTGATCAGTCATTTCTAGACATGCTGTTTCCTCTGTCATATTCAGAGACTACATTTGGAAACTTGTTTGATTCTGAAGCTCATAAATGACTAAATGTTTATATTTTTGGATTAACAGAACTGTGAGAATTTCACGGAAGGTAAGAGTTGATTTAGAGCTACAGTTGAGAGCCAACAGCCATCTAAAACCTTTTGGAGTTGGCAGCTATGGAAGGCTTCTCTCAGATTTTGTGCAATTGAAATACAATTATCAGCGAGTTACGTGAGTTATATTTAGAGTAACCCTAAGCAAATAATTGTTAGAGATAAATTGTCATATCTAAGATCTATACTTTCATTTCCTTTGCTTCATGTAAGGCAAACCAGTAATCACCATCACTAGCACAGCCCCCAGTGCCCTGTGTCCAGCTCTCTTTGTTGTGTATACATATTAGGTTATGATCAAAAGTTTTAGTTCTTGTAGCAATGCACTGTATTTCTTTCACTCTTTGAATACTTTGCTTTGTGTACTTTCAAGTTTCTTTGCATGTCCTTTCTGGCAATTTCCCCCCTATGAGGTACCTAAGCCTCTCAAATTCCTAAATTCAGCATGTTATTTTAAGTGGCTGAGATGTCTATTTTTAACTTACACCTCTGGTGTGGGCAGCTGTGTTTTCTCTTCAGTTTTTATTTAGTTCATCAAACCAACCAGAGATCTTCTCCAGATGTGTATCACACATCAGTAACAAATACTGCAAATACAGCATCAACCAGCACGTGAACTCCTAATCTTGCAGCAAGCCCTGAGCTGACAGATCTTATGCCTGGAAGTTACTCTTATCTTTATTTCTCTCAGCATGGCTTTTAAACATTTTTTAATGTCCCTCTTTTTTTTACAGTCTGGCCCCTCTCAATGTAAATATGTTTGATATTTTTTGAACTCCTTGAAGAGTGGTATGTGATTTTTGGTAAAGGTCATGAAGAAGGGGGGTATCTCACCCTCTGCCTTGGGTCAAGTTGGGAATCCTTTTTAGCTTTTCTTAAAAAATTTCCTAAAAAATAGGAATACATTTTTCTGTGGCATTTCTCTGTTTTGTTTTGTGTTTGTTTTGTTTTGTTTTTTGTGTGTGTGTGTTTTGTTTTATTTTTTTTCTTTTTTTTTCTTATCAATATCCTCTTAAAGACCAGTGTTGTCTGAGAATAGTAGAAGATGGCATGTACATAGGTTGGTAAAATGATGAGTAATTTTTCAAACAGTGTTATAACAGTTAAAATCCAACAGTGGTAAAATCATATATGACTGGCTGTTTGATGGTTTTTAGGATGTATCAGGTTCTTAATCTGTTTATTAGAGAGAAATAATTCCTCTATAACAATCCCTTCCATCACACTGCACCCTGGCACAATTTCTGTGTTTGTGGCAAATGAAAAGCAGAACTGGGAAGGACAGTGAAACCATTTTTCTACCTCTTAAGCTGTGGGTCTTGCATCCTTACAGCAGAAGGGGAGCTGGAGCTGCTCCTAAGTAGCTGAAAACCTACAGAATTTTTTTAAGAATGTAATTGGCAGTTGCAAACACCAGATTGATTTGGAACAATTCAAACCAACAAAACCTGCCGTTCTGATTTTATGAAGTCTGTGTCAAAATGATTGTGATGTATTTACTCTTGTTTCATAATTCTGTTGCTTCTGCTTGATTAAACATTTAAGCAGTTGAAAAAGGGTAAATCATTATTGAGGCTAACAAATGTACACAGGAAAAATCAGCTGACCTTCAGTTCCAACACTTCAGCTTCTCTTGACATTTCCTTTATTTTGAGCACCTGCCCTAGCAAACACATTTCTAAGTAATTTCAAAAGCTGTTCTATATTTAGTCAGACAAAATGAAGTTAAGAATGGAATGAATGCTTGGGAAATGTAAATTATTTGGGTTAGAAGAGACCAAAGGCACTGTGTGAACAGGAAGTATGGCCGAGCTGAACTTAGCACATGCCCACTGTATTTCATTTTTATGAAAACTGATGAAGAGATACTTTATTTAGTGTGCAGTCCTGTAGTGGAACATACAGAATACCCAGGAAATAAATAGCTTTATAGGGTAGTGTGTGTGCGGGGTGGGGGTAAATTATGTAGTGTCTTCTGGAATATGTGTAGTAGTTTAGCAGAATGCATAGAGAAGGCATCTTGAAAAATTAATGTATCATATGGTGGTATGTTTCATACTGTAATTAACTTGATTAACCCCAAGGCAACAGGTAATTATCTGCCCTCTAAGTCAGATCAGTCAATGTCCAGATAAGTACTAAAATATTCTTGGGTATATTTCAGAAATAAGTTGCACAGCCCATATTTTATCTTGCAAAACAGGAAAGAAGGGAGTTTTTTTAGCCTAAAGAAATATTTATTGCTGCTGCTTTGCAAAAAGCAGGGATTCAAAGGTAAGGATTCCATTCAAATCACTCTAGATTTAATTTTGTTTTGGTAAAGGATAGTGAAATAGTCCATGAGCTTTCTGCCTATTTTAAAAGCGATGGGTTTTGTAGTACACAACACTTTTGGAAAGGATTTTATGGCAAGTGATGTGAAGAACTCCACATTACCTCACGTGCCTGAAGTTTATAATGGTCTTTATTCCTTTTTGAAGTACGCTGAGCTTCCAGCTGAGCAGCTGATAGTAGAAATACTGGGTTGTTGTAAGTCTAAAGGTAATGCTCAGAGTGAAGTGGTAGAATGGGAACTTCAGGAATTCAAAATTTGTGAGTTGTAGCCACCTACCTAAAACTGTACTTGCAAAGATCAGACATATCCAACAATTAGCAGATCAACTTAATGCATAGAATTATAATAAATATTACTACCTGCTAGCACTGAGAGTTATGCAGATTAGAGAATTTAAACAGTAGGTTTATCCCAGAGTTCACTTCATAATACAGACTTTGACTTCATTAATAACCATGTACTAGATAAAATACAGACACAAAGTAAACCATGAACTAAAAATGTGAAACAGGAGATGAACCTGAGCTATTACTGTCTGCCTGATTTTATCAGAAGTTATCACAGGTCAGTGAATCACAGAATAGAACAAAATCCTCCATGATCTTTTAGTAATGCACCCTTGGAAGCCGTAATGCCATTGACGTCAATGTCAGAAAAGTTTGGAATCTGGTGCTTGTTATCTTCCACAGGATAGCAGGTGTTCAATCAAAGTTGTTAATGTATTTTCTGTGGATCTCATATACTTTAAAAGCAAGTAATTAGAATTATCCACAGATACTTTGTAATGATGAATAATTCATTTCCTGTGCATCAATAAAATAATTATTGCATATTATCATTCTTAGCTTTCTACTTCAATAAAATTGCTCACATCATGTCACTGTCATAGTAATGTGCCTTTTTATTTTTCATATTAATGAAAATTACCAGTAGAATGAGGAAAATTGTAATAAGATTTTATGTCACCTATAAGCCTTTTCCACTGTACTGCTCTGAAATTAGACAATATCTCGATTCTGGTTGATTGTAGATGGGTATTCTTGCCCACCTTAGACACTTTTAATGCTTCTGTTCTGAAATGATTTTTAAGTGTTTTAGAGCTCTTTCTTTAGCTTAACTAACTCAATTACCAACTTACTTGGTAAAATTCAGACAATTTCCTTATACTTCTAAAGCACTTTTTCTAATCTTGTTCCTTTATTTGTTTGGAAATTCACTGCAGTCTTGATCCAGAATGATTTTACACATGATGAATATATTCTCTTCTTTAAAAACATGTCTATATATTATATTAAGCCATCACTTAAATCTGTGTTGGCTTAAGATCAACTTCTATATTAATTTATTTTTAATGACTTATCTTTCAGACTATATGTAATGCTCATTGGAAATTTTTAGTTCAACTGTTTGATTTTTTTTTTTTTTAAATAAACCCTGAAACAACAGGGTAAATAGTGGGGGTTAAAAAATAAAAAGAAAAATATAAACCAAACAAAGCCAACCGACTGAAATAAATTCTTTGTTGGAATAGTTAAAACTGCAAAATACTTGGATTTTTTTTATACTGTGCACTGCTTTGTTAGAAATTTTTTTGTTCTTTTCACTATCAAAACGCCTACAACATTTTGGCTTTACTGCTTTTACAAGATTTAAGAGGATCATTTTGAGGAACGGAAGTTGCAGTGGATTCCATAATGCGGAATAATGAGAGCCTCAGAGAGACTGGAGGCAGGTGCTGTGGCTATTGTTATTTGGATTTCAGGAAACCTAGCAAGGCTTTCCTGGCCGTGTTCTGGCTGAACCAGGACTCGGTCAGCCTGAGCTGCCTTATCTCCATCACACCCGTGACAGAAGGGAGGAGGTGGCCACGGCACCCATGGGGAAATCGTGGCGGAGGGGGGAGGAGGCAGGAGCAGCGTGGGGACCTTCGGTGGGGACATTCCTGGTGGGAATAAAGAGCAGCCACAGCTCTAGGGAGAGGGGCACTGCTCCAACCCAGCCTGAGATCATCTGCTTCAAAGAAAGGGGTTTAGCTCATTGATTTCTGGATTTTTCTTATTCTGTTATTCCTCTTGTTTGCTGATTGTTCTTTGATACACTCTGAGCATTTAAAGAAGGGTGCTGAACCTGAGTCTCAGTTATTGAAACCTCAGAGTGTTTCCTGTGGGCTCGATATTTCTGAGCCTGAATTTCAGCTTGCTGACTATTTCTAGCTCCTTTCCCAAGGGGAAGCTGCCAACAGTTTCCTTTTTCAAACCATCTCTCTCCGTTTCTCAGCACAGGCTCAGCAAACAGTGTTCCCTTTGCCAGAACAACTGTCCCAGGGGTTGTTTCCTATTCCTGAACCAATGGAGAGCAGTGTCAGTGCCATGGAGCAATAACAGACCTTTTTACACAGCGTGTTCTAAAAGAAACTGTTGGGATTGTAAATAAAGCCTTCTTTCTCTTCTGACAGCTACATGGAGTCCATCTATTTCGTGTCCTACCATGACACTTTTCCCATTAGGATTCAATTACCAGCACAAACCATTGCAGGATCAGGTAGGAAGGTAAAGGGATCCTGTGCAACTTTGGGGCAGGCCAGCATCCTGAGCCTAGACTGCAGATCCATCTGCTCCTTTCTTTTCAGTTTTCCAAACAATACCAAAATCAGGGATAGTTTCATGCTGAGCTTGATTTGAATTTTGAATGAATGATATGAAATGGAAAAAAAAAATTAGTTTAGCAAAGTGTTGATGAAAATAAATCCAAATATACTGTATTTTCTAGGGAAAAAACATCCAGAATCTCTCATAACCCTTCTTCTCTTAGGTCTTTCCTGGTTTTCTTTTCCAGACTGCATAGATAATTATAGATTAAGCATAAATTCATCAAGCAGCAGCTGACCTGGCTGTTCTAAAAGGGGAACGTCATGGCCACTGAAATATGCATTAACATCTTCAGGGTAGAACAGGGGAGAGAGGGGGGAAATAATGTGCATTTGAATAAAACTGTAACTTGAGGCTACAATTATCTAAACCAGCAACAAGCTGATGTTCTTTATTTTCTGTATTAGAATATTTCTTTGTTGCCTTCAACATTGTTTTAGTGATTTTTGTAAACCAAGCAAAAATGTATTCTGCTTATAAGAAAAAATATTCTCATTTTGTTAAAGGTTTTAGAAATATTTTTTATTTCTACAATCACAAGCTCAGGTTTTCATCAAACTTCTATTGTTGGTCTGAACTTTAACTATTTTTCCGCAAACCTTTGCTTAATTGAAAGGGTAAAGTGCAAAGACATTAATTTTTTAACTTATTACATGCCACCTATAACATAATCTAAGTACTTTGAATAACTTTCTCAGAATTTGGAACAGAAATTAGCTAAAAACCACAAAAATGCAGGCTGTAAACAATGATCAAAAATGCCCCGAAATTAGGCAGGCATCCTTAAGATCTGAAAAATAAAATAATTGTTCTGTGACAAGGTCAGGGATTTAGACTTAGCAGAATATTAAGTAAAATCTTTTATTTTTTTCCCATTACTGCAAGGTGAATAGACCTTTTCTTTGCAATCTATAATTTTAATTTTTTTTTAATGTTAGGAAATGTAAATATTCAACCTAATTATGTGGTGTGCACCAAATGCTTTGTGCCTTATCTGTAATACCATGGCTCTGCACACATATGCTGCCTTCTGTTATTTACTATTGTCTTAACTTCAACTTTGTTGTCAGGAAAATATCTTCCTTTTCCATCCTTCCGTTTGCTGAAACCTGGAACTCTGTTCTTAGCTCATGACAGTTTGAAGCACAAAGATACAATTGTGCTGAATGGTTTGACATCCAATTCAATGTGGAAATAATCTTAACAAAGTACTATGGAAAATGCTAGGGGTGAGACTAAAAAATGCTATATTCAGGTTTAAAGGATATCACTGCCTGGTGGTACTTTCTCTTCTCTTTCTTTCTTTTCTCAGTTCTGTGCTGTGGAGCCACAGGTTTTGCGCTCAAATATGTCAAAATTGATTAATTCTGAATTCTACTGCTGCTTAAACATCTTTCCAGGCATGACCACATCAGTGTAATCAGTGACAGTGATGTCAATGTAAGTGAATCCTGTTGAAATACATTTCCATTTAGCATTGATACAATCACACGATCAGACCAGTAAATAGTCCATGAAATGGGGTGTGTGTATTGATCTCCTCCAATTGAACATTCCAGTGTAGTAAGAATTTTCCAGTTATTTAACTTCAGGGAAAGATTCACTCCCTTGGGTTCCTCTTGCTTGCTATNTCTGCAGGTGGGCTCTCACCTGGGCAGTGACGGTGCCTGCTCTGCCTCTGGAACTCGGCTCAGGCTCTTCCTGCTCCAAGAATCCACACTCCTTGTTCTCTGCCTTTGGAACAGGACAATTCCATCAGCCCTAGAGACAGCACAGAGCATGGAGGGAGTCAGTTTTCTTTTCAGGTGCTTATGTTGATTATCCAGACTTGTATGATCAGCATTAGGAAAGGAATGTTTTCCTAAATTAAACTGGGATGAATCTGAGAAGCCCTTCAACCTTTCTTCTCCGGGAAGCTTTTAAAAGATCTGCTTCACTGCCCTTGCAGAGCCTTTGAATATTAGCAGCCTCTTAGTCTTGCATCTTGTCTGTTTTAATTTCAAAAAATACAGTGGGGATTCTTTTCTTGCTTAAATGGTTTTGTGGATTCAGTAAAAGCAGTGTCCAGGTGAGGGAGAATGGCTGGTGATCAGGTGCCCTGAATTTGCTCTGATGGAACAGTGAAACTAAGTGAAGAAGTTGTATATACTGTAATGTTCATTCAAACAGAAAGAAATTGAAAAACAGCTGCACCTGGGGAAAAAAGATTTGGAAAGACACCTGGATATGTTCCAAATGTGTGCCTTCCTAATAATTAGCACATCACACACCTAGTTAGCATCTCATAAATAACCATAAAGTAGTCATTTAATGAATCATTTTACTTTGTGCTGTCAGAGGTTACAAAAAAAGCAAAATACTTTGTTTATTTTAAGGACAAGGTGTGACTCTTTTAGCATCATTTAAAAAACTGCAGTAGGAAGAGTGGTGTCACCTTAGAGAGCAGTTGGGGTATTTTTAAGCTACAGAGCATGAGTTATGTGCCATCAAGTGCACCAGTGGCATCAGTGCACTGCTCTGTACGGTGGTGTGGGGTTTTGCACCTTGCAGAGGATGGCACTGGTGGGGCATTTTCTGGCAGAAGTCATCCCTTGGTTTGTAGCCTGAGCCCCCATGTTCGGCTTCTAGAAGCTTCTTAGGCTTCACATCTCTGCTCTGTTTGTAGGCTGAGCTTCCTTAGAGCTAACCAAAGCTCCGGACTGTCCATGCTAGCAATCCTGACACGCTGGGCTGCGCAGGGCCGTGTCCCACCTGAGGGCTGCCTGCAGGGGCTGCAGTTCTGCTGCTCTCTCCGGGGGCTGGGAAATCCAGCTCTGCAGAGGACTCTGCCTGTGCCTGAGGCACCCAAGTGGGCTCACCAGGGAGCAGAAAGGCAGGACCCGTCTCTGTCCCCCATGCTAGGGGGCGGGGGGAACCCCACACGCAAAGGATCAGCTCCTTCCCGAAGATAATTGATAAATGGATATGATTCATGCTAACAAGATTGTAACTATATCAATATTTTAGAAAAAAATAGTTATTAAAAAAAAAAAAAGATAAAGGAGTTAGTTTTAGTTATAAAGCAGATCCCCCCCCCACAGCTTTTTGCAGATGTTACATGTAAAAATAGGATACAGGATGTAGTTTTGAGATATGTACTGACACAAGACAGAATTGACCTAGAGATGGACAAAGTTGGGACGATTTCAAGTGTAAGATCTGAAGCTTTGGATTTTTTATGAAATGCAAAGCTAATTTTTGGAACATAATGGTTACTTACATAACACACCATTTAGCACACACCACAACCTGTAAGGTTATCCAGAGGACAAGGAGGAAGACTACGAGCCTTCATCCAAAAGACCACCAAAAGAAGACAGAAGACCCCTAGCAATAAGTGAAGCAGGCACCGTGAAGTATAGAGACGTAGATGTTTAGAATAGGAAATAGGAGGAAATTTACGGGAAACACTGATTAATATGTATTAGCACACAGTATATAAGTGTAGTTTGAATTGCTTTGTTTTGTACGTGAGGTAGGGTGAGAAACCCTCCCCATACCCCAGTCGGTTTTGCTTATGCCTTATCAGAACCTTAATCAGACTTAACTAATCACTGTCAAATTTTTAAATTGTTATTCAATTAAAATTGCTGCTAAATCTTTGTTGTTTATTAAATTAGACATATGGGACTTCATTTATAACAATAAGAAACCCCAAAGCTGTGTTTGCAAAGCCAGGCTCTGATCTCTCCAGGATCCTGCTCCCAGGGACCATGGATTCCCTCAGCAGGAAGCGATGGGGCCTTAGCTGCGGGCAGGGTTGCAGGAAAGCTGGTCAATATTCAGGATAACATCCTCCAAGCTAAAAACAGCCCAGCCAAAGAAGAGGACACCCAGCCAGGAGGCCTGCAGGGATGGACACGCTGCTCCGGGCAAAATTCAAACAAGGAAAGGGAATATATGGAAGATAGAAGCAGACAGTTATTCCTGGGAGGAATATAGAGAAGCATTCAGGGGTGGGCATAGGAAAGCCAGAGCCCACTTGGAGTCAAATCCGGGTGAGAGTTGTCAAAGACTACGAGAAGAGCTTTCAGAAATACAGCAGGAGACAAAGAAATATGAGGGAAAATACAAGGGAGAACATGAGCCTGCTGATGAGCTGGGACAGGGGTCTGGTGGCACAGGGTGTGAGAAGGCAGAGCTATCAAACTTCTTCATCTCAGCCTCCACCAGCAAGGCTGGCCCGCAGAAACCCAAGGCGCCAGCAATCCAAGGAAGTCTTGGCTGTGGTGGAACAGGATCAAGTGAGGGAACACCTGAACTGCCCACCCAAAAGTCCCTGGGCCCTGCTGGGTCCATGCACAAGGCTGCTGCCTGGGTTCTCTGTGAGACCACTCTGCATAACCTTGGAATGGCCATGGAGCTGGGCAGAGGGGCCTGACGACTGGAGGAATGCAAATGTCCTTTCTCTGTTCCGAAGGGGCAGGAAAGGAGGAGCCAGGAATCCTGGCCATTGTGACCACCCAGGATGGAGCCCCCAAGGTCCTTTCCTGAAGAACTTTCATGGTATGCTTGTTATTGTATTTTCAATATGTAAAAATATGGACTTCTGGAGGAATTTCTTCTATAGAAAAAAGTATTCAAAATCTAGCTTCTACACACAGGCTTTGAAAATTAAAAGTAACCTGATTTTTAAGCCCTTGGCCTTGGTGGTGGTGAAGTGAAGGTATTGTGCAAAACTGGAAACTCAATTTTAAGAGAACTCAAACACTCCTTTACAAATCCAGGCCAAATTAGGACTTAAAACTTTTGGGTAGTAACTGTTTTGCTCTATAGTTATGCCGTATTTGTACAGACTAAAAACCCTAAATTATGCATAACTTAAACTTCTCATTTGAATTAACAATTACATTCCCAGAAAAATATCCAAGTTGTTAGTCAGCTTTGCAAATTCTTTATTTTTTCCTTTCCTTCATAAGTAGGGGAAACTTACCACAGATGCAGCCAACCAGAAGGAAAAAAAATAAAGTAGAAATTTAGGCAAAATATTATATTCCCTTTTTCTTTTATTCAGAATTAATGATAATGTTTGTGATTAGTCTGTCACAGAAAATACGAGTAATTAAATACAGCAAAAGCCTCTGTGTTTAGAATTAATTAAAAAATAGTTAAATAGAGCACATCACTAAGGAGCTTTTCTTGTTTGCCTGAAGTTAAGTAAATATACTCAGTGTTGTAGGATCCAGGTATATAAATACTGGGAAGAGAAGCAAAAAGGAAGGTTTGGAAGGTGGAGTCTGTATTCGTACTCTGGACTGGGTGCAGGTCAGGGTGGCTACTAGAGGTGTGAGTGGTGACCTGTGTAAATCTAATTTTGAAGCTAATTTATGTTTACTAAACTCTCTCATATGAGGCTGATCCCATTTTTATCTTCTGGTTTTGGTCCCTTCATATCCCTATAGATTTTTTTTCTTGTTGCACAAACAAGTGAAGATACTTTTCATGTCATAATAGCTTTGTGTAAGCCAAGGCTTGAGTTTAAATGCTGAACACAGTATTTGTGTATCTTACCTAAAGACAGATAAAAACTGATGAAATTCTGAAGTGATTCAGCTGGTACCATGAAACTAATTGTGTTTCTTGGGCCCATAGAGTGGGGGAAAAACAACCAACACAAAAAATCTGTGGAGGAAACTTTTGAATAAATAAACAGAAAAGTATCCTTGGAGAGCCTTTGACATCCATCAGCCTTCTTTACATGGAAAATACCAATAAATGTCCGTGGAAAGAAAAACTCAGAATTATCTAATGTAGTAAGTACAGGGAAGGTATTTTTGGATTTCTTAATGTAGCTTTCCATTCTGCAATACATCATTAGGTGTTGTCAACAGCAAGGAAAACTGCCAATCATCTTAACAACTAACTGCTTTTAAAAAGCCATCTACTGACTTTAATTATGATTAAGTATTTATGAAATTAAGTAATGCCGAATACACAAATTCCATCTGGTAATGATCAAGGTGTTATTTTCTCCATATTGTTAGGCTTTGCTTTTGCAGAGCACTCTGAGCATTTGCACACTTCTGAAGTTAGGAGAAGTCTCTTACATAACCAACATATTTTAATTACCTTGAAAAATAAACCCCCAAAGAACTCCAAGCCCCTTTTGTTTCTCCAGTAAGCAGCAGTACTCTTTACCTCCCATTTTTATTCAATATTCTTTCTGTGATTTACCTTCCCTCAGAATTGTTCCCTGGCAGGGTGGGCAGCCCTGGCACAGGGTGCCCAGAGCAGCTGTGGCTGCCCCTGGATCCCTGGCAGTGCCCAAGGCCAGGTTGGGCACTGGGGCTGGGAGCAGCCTGGGACAGTGGGAGGGGTCCCTGCCATGGCTGGGGGGGCACTGGGTGGGCTTTAATGGCCCTTCCAACCAAACCACTCTGAGATTCTGGTTTGTTTCTTTCCAGGTTTTGGTGGGTTTTTGTTTGTTTATTTGTTTTTTTACGGTCTGAAATAATTGAAATGGTAAAACTGAGTGAGAGCAGCCCTACAATGTTCCCTAGCCTGGGAAGTGGGGTTTGGGATGAGACATCCAACATCCTGCTCTAAGTAAGTTTGAGCAGGGACATACTTTCCCATTCTACTTCAGCTCATCTCAGGGTTTTACTCCAATAGTATTAAGTATCCTCTCATTTTATGCTTTTAATTAACAGAAAATAAAAACAATTAATAAACTGAAATGCAGACACATCGGGCAGATGAACCTGGGAAGTCTGCAAGAATTTTTCAATCAGTGCTAGCTGAGGTTTTTTTATTAATTTACAAACTGTTGGGATACCTTCTGAGGACACATTTCTAAATCTAAATATTGCAGCATTTTGAAAAATTTAAGGGTCTGGTCAGGACTGGATGAATATTGCCCAAACCCATAGGTACTTGTAGACTGTAGGTGGAAAATAGCTGAGAAACTTGCGTGACTGAAAATACCCTGTTATGTCCCTGAGGAGTGTAGAGACTTAACTACTGTATAGCTTTGTAATCAATGAGAGTAATCAACTGTTAACATGTCTTGCAGCTAAGAGCTCAGTACCATTTGTTGGGTACTGAAGTATCTTTGCAAATCTGGCTCTCCATCCTTCTGGCATATGGAATCCTCCTCCTCTCCCTTGATTGTGCTGTTGCATTTGGCAGCACTAGTAGTACTGCCCTTTTTTACTATTATTCCTCCTCCCTGTGCAGAAACTCCTGTTGAATGTGCTGTAACCTGCTGCTCCCTGACAGTCAGAACCCAGAACCACAGCGGGTTGGAGCACATCCATCTCCTGTCTGACCCACTGCTTCTCACTGTCTGTTCTCCTCCTCCCCTGCACATTTCCATTTTCCAGGGTGCCCATTGGGCACCATTTCTGTGTTTGGAAGCATTTAACTACTCTTAATTTTTTTTTTGGTTTTACTTTCCTTTTTTGGCTCTGAAGATATTTTGCTGATACACTATTGTAACCCTGGGAGGATGGGAGCAAAAAACTATTATCCTTACCTTAATTACCCTTTTTATCCTTACCTAAACATTTTTTATTTGGTTTACTGCACATACATACACACAGGAGAAAAACAACCTACTAGTCCTCATTCTGTTTTGACAAATTCATTGACTTGACTTGGTATCAGAGGTTTTAGGTGTTGGAATTGCATATAATCAATCAACAATCTAACACAAAATTTCCTTAGGCCTCACCTTGATGGACCAAATCAGAAAACTAAAAGAGAATTAAACTTAATTTATAAATGTAATATTCCAAACGATGTAGGCAATTCTACCATTAGGCAATATGCCCTAGTTATGTGTGTTTTCATTTACAGAAGACCCTTCAATACATACTTATAGAGAACTAAGATTTCTGTGAATGCATTTTTGTGCTTGTGCGCTTTCCTGGGCACTTTGTCGTGTTCCCAATTTTTTTTTTTTTTTTCAGAATAGTGTTTAAATTAACCCTCCATTTTGATAGCAATTACCCTGATGTTTAAAACTTTTATTTGAAGAACTCTCCCAAAAGGGAGCATATGCCAAATTGTGTGTTGGTAATTAAAACCATACATTTCCATCATTCAGTAACCAGACAAGTCAAGTGTGCTTATTTCCTTGCACTCGCCAGGCAAGAGTTATCTCATTAAAACATCCAACTTCAGTGGCAGTAACAAACTAAACTCAGAAAAACAACAAGTGCTGCTTTTTTTGCAATGAATAGCAGCTAAGGAACTCATAACATACATATTTGTGTTTTCAGGTAAATAACCCAAGATGCAGAGTGTAATAGAATGATTTTGCAACAAGCCTTGGCTCTGAAACAAATGGACAAGAGAAATAGAAGGTAGGTTTTAAATGTTATTTGTCTCCCTGTAAATTATGCATTTGTATTTTAAATTACTTTGCTCTTTAAATAATTAAATAAACACTAGGTTAAAGCCACTCATTTATGTGTCACAAGACAGCTCAGTGTTAAATGAGATTAAATGAGTCTTTCATTTTTGGTTAATAGTTGAATTATTAATTGTGCTTGTACGCCTCTATAGGGATTATTTGGAGAACAGAATTTAGACTATGTTATCCTAAGGAATACAGAGTGTCTGTTTTTAATTCACTGCTGAATTAACCGTGATGGGGTCTGAGGAAAAGGCTGCTGGCCACCAGCCAACAGCAATTGCCACAAGTCAAAAGAGCTGCAGGCAGCAGGTCAAATTTAAAAAGTACAGAATGCTAAAGCTCAATTATTTAAATCAAAAAACCTAGTGTGGATGATCAAATAAGCAGTTGAGAGTATTTGATTGGGAGCACATGGAAACCATCTGTTCCTCTTAAAGCAAAACCAAAGTAAGAAACACAGGCAATCAGTGCTGTTAGCTGGCTACACTTAGGACACTAGGATGTCACTCTCTGACAATTTATAAAAAACATGTCAGATTATCTGTGGGGAAAAACAAGTACATATGCACATGGGAAATGCTCCACAAAAGTGTGAAGAGTTTTACCTGGTTATTCTTCACTACAAAATAATATTGTGTAAGTAGAGATTTTTTTTCTGCTTTTTTTAAAAATTATTTTTTATTTTTCAATTTCTTTTTCTTGATGGTCTGTCCATTCCAGATGGATTTCCAGCAGAGAGTTCTGAACAATGATATTTTGCATGTAGTCTTGTTGAATGGTCAAAAAATGTCTTACATTTTTTTTATCTTTTTATAAAAGGGAGTTTGGTCTTTGGTGCTGGAAATGATTAAAAGTGAAGCAGAAATATCTCTCTGATTTGATAGCAAAATATTTTTGATAGCTGTTGTGATAATTAATCCACTGTTGCTTGTTATACGAGAGGTTTATGATAGTTGAATTCATTACCACTAGCTGGGATAATTAAATAAAAGCTAGTGCACAGGGGGCCTGTCCTGCGGTCATTTTTCTAAGCTGTAGTGCATATTTCCTGCATTTCAGCCCCGTGGCAACCTCTCTCCAGAAACAGGAGTACATTTGGTGCTTATATGAAGCACCATTCTGAAATTTTTTGGGAAGTGTCTTCCAAATAGGTGGGACTTGTTTTCTGTTTGTGGAGTGATTGCAGCGAACTGATGCAGAGATCAGGCTCGTGGAACGGCACAGAAGTGTTGGAGAGGGCTGGTTTTCCATGAGTGTACATCTCTAGTATTACCTAAATATCAAATCTTGTTGGTGTTAGAATCACAGACTATTCTAGGTTGGAAGGGACCCAGGAGAATCACTGAAGGCAAGTCCGAAGTCTGTGGCTCCTATGGGGATCATTTGGTGTTACTGGCACCATGCTCTACTACTGAACAGAGAAAGGAAAGTGTTCCTTACCTCCAAAATTCTTCAGTCTGCCCAATAGCTTTAAAAATATGAATTCGCACAGGCAGAAGGTGTTAGTGGGAGCTCTATGAATATCCAGGCTTGGTTGCCATGGGGGTATACACAGTTCACCACCTCTTAATCCACTTCAAGTATGAATTTACTTGTTAAATTCTTCCTGTCCTTTCCTTCTTTGCATTCAGTATCTGGTCTTTTGGTCAGTAATTCTATGTGCCAGGCAGGAGTTTTGGAGCTCTACTCAGCTTCCTGATGCCCAGGGACCTGGGATAAATAGCTGTTGCATACACAGCAATTCTTGAGACATCCCTGAAGTCAGTTTTGATAGCTCTGTGCTGCCCAGTGTCTGTGCCTAAATTAATATCCGGTAATTCTGTTGTGGATGGAGTTTAATTGCTGCCAGTCACTTCAGAACCTCAAGAGTATTTTAGATGCTTCACAGAAGCAGAGAATTGGAACTGCAGGAAGTCTTTAGGTCAAGAAAAAGCACAAGAATGTCAGTTCCTTTCTAAATGGTCTGTTTCTTTTGAGGATTTTTGTGCTTGTGAAAGCAAAGTGTAAGAGAAATGGAATCCTCAGTGAAGGAGGCTGGTATGAAACCTGAAGTTCCACCTAAACAACCTCATGAGGTGTCCAAAGTAAAGCTTAGGAGGACATTTCTAGCATCAGGAGCTGATGGGGGAGAGGGTTGGAGGGTGAAGTGAGGATGTCATGTCTCATCACTTGTGTCCTGCTCTGAGAGGGAAATTCAGTTTTTAGAAGTTACAGTGAGTGTGTCCAAGAAGTCACAAGCTCCTTCCACTAGGAACAACTGGAAGGCTTCAAACCAGCTGAGTGACTGAATCATAGTTTGATACCTGTGCAAGTGAGAGATTAAAGGAACCAGGCAAAGATATTCTGAACATATGTACTCTAAACTATTACCTTTGAAAACTAGGACATCTAAATTTGTAAAATAAACCTAGGAAATTGTTAAATAATTTGCATAAATATGGAACTCTATCGTTATAAATTAAAAATCATGAGAAGGAATGCCCTCTCACTTTATATTTTTCCTCTTAGTTTTCCTTAGTACACGTGACTTTGGCTGTGTTGAAAGGATTTAGGCTGAGGAAAATTGGTAGGATATATAATATTCTTTGTCTCCTACTTTTGGCTGGTAAAGATTAAAGTTTTGGGCAGTCCTGCTACATGGAATTTAGTAAACTGCTTGGTGATGGTAGGTAAATTTCTGAAGCAGCAAAATGGGGCACATTTCTCGCTTTTTGTGAGTGTAACGTGTCCTCTGTACATCTTTTGAGTTTCGTGGGCAGGAGAAAGGCTAGACTGAAGTTCAGGTCAAGTAGTATAATAAAATTGTAAGTCAAAAGTCAAAAAGCACATTCATAACCTTCTTTTCTGGGAGTTTTGTATGAAAACATGTTTTGTTTTCCTTCACTGTGGCGCTCACTCATTTTTCTCCACCTGTGCAGCTGTGAAGTTGCACCAAGGGGGAGACCTCATGTAAACCTCTGTTCTTTGAAGTAAAAAATCTTCACTAAATGAGAATGGCTTCAAAACAGCTTAAAGGCAAGCAACATCATGTACCTGATGGGAACAAAAATCACTCTTAAAGCATTCTTTGGGTAGTCCTTCAGAATGTTTTTACACAAGTCAAACTGAAAATTGGAAATTTCAAATGCAGGTGTTGTTGTGAAGCTGTTCTGATCATTTGGAATAATGATCTTTCAATAGCACAGTGTTCTACTTCAATATATTTCAAATATCTTTGTTCAGTTACATAAAGTTATGAACCAATTAATTACAAATACAGATGGGCAAACCAAACCACTTAATGTTGATGACTCTGGAAATACTGCATAACATAAGCACTTTGAAATTTATGTAGAGGTGGCAGCGCACTGCACAGTTTTTTTGTACCAACGGTTAGGCAACTAATTACAGTGTTCTGTATTTGTGCTGTCACTAAATGGTTTCACACTGTGTAGCCACATCAGTTCTGTTCTTGAATTTGGCAACTTCAATTATTGCTGATAAAAGCTGACTTGTTCAGTAAGTCTAAACTATGGGAAGTATGCTATTAAATTCTCCAGGGATCCTGTTTTCATTTAAACTGCATTCTTTAGTATCAAAAACTTGAATATTCAATGAACAATTGAATAAAAACGTCAATTATTAAGCAGAGCTCAAATCTTAGAATGTGGAGTGCTCTTCTGGCTTATGTAGGAACTGTTTTATTTCAGAATAAAAATGCTGCAAGTTTCCCTAAAGACAGTTAAACATTTTAAGAGAAATTTTCTACTGTATATGAGTGAGCAAAGCATAAATTTTGCTTTTTGTGAGGTGCATAAGCGTAATGTGTTCTTGCAATGTCCATTCAAATAAGGTGGAGAGGACAGCACGGTTGTATATTACTGACAGGCTTTGAAAACTAAACTCGACATTGGTGGTAGATGGGGAAAACCAATTTCATCTTGTGGAGCAAGCCACAAGTGAGGCTGTAATTCTGGAGCTGTGGGTCAGACTGAAATCCCATGGAACTCATAGCCTGCAAGTAACAAACCATATTAATGCCAGGAAAACAGCTATTTGCGCTACCCGGTGCAGAAGAGGTGCTAGAGATCAACGGGTAATCCGCTTATCAAAGAGTTTGTAATGAAAACTGATAACACAGCAAAAGAAGGAATGTATCCAGGAGTCAGTAACAGGAAGGTAAGATGCTGTGGTTTTTTCTAGAATTACTTTGTCAGGGAGAGGAGTAAAGCTTGCTGCGTGAAGGGTAGCTAGTGAGAAATAGGAGTAGAGTGGAGTGGATAAGGGAGAACAGGAGGATGGAAGAGTGAAGGCCGAGGGTTGTGAAGACAGCAGAAGGGAAATTTGGGGCTAATGACAGAATTCCACCGGGGAGGGAGATAGAGAGCTGGCTGATGGCTTCGGAGAGGCTGCTGCTCTAGCAAGCAGCAGAGGCAGCACAGATTCGGGGTAGGTTAAAGAATATGTCAGAAATGAAGACAGCAAAAGAAAATTTCGCCTTTCTCCGCTGCAGTGCTCGGGTGGTGCTGATGCACCTTGCTAAGCATCTTACAAGGTGTAGGGATGTTTTGTGTTTCGGGCCATTTCACCAGCTTAATCTCCTGATAAGCTTCCGAACATCTGTTCTGAACCTGACATTTATTTTCTTTTCTACGCTATCCTTGAGGTGAAATTCTTTTCTCTGGTCCCCACTGCAGCTCTCTTATCTAAACTGCCGATCTTTTTAGGAGTTTACATCCATTAACAGGAAGTTTTGCATAACAGTCAAGCACAGAATGTATTTAATGATTCTTCACTTTCTCATTTCAAGTGTTACAGAAAAGAGAATAAAGGAGGTTCTTGCGGATTGTTTTCTGTTATTGTTGCGGCTATTCTTGTTTTTTTTTTCCCCTTCACAACTTTTTCAACGACATAAACACTTGGTTTTGGAGAAATAAATGACCAGCTATTGACAGGTTACATTCATTTCAAGTGTCATTTGTGGCTGTGTGCACTTTATCAAATCCATAATCTGGCGAACATTTGATTAGAAAATAAAATGCTCTGTAATTTTGAATTTAAATTTTTCGGTTGCTCCCAGGGAATCATCACATTTTCTTGTACAGCGAACCTCTTTTAGAGGACCGTGGACTCTTGTGGTCAGTCAGTAGAAAAGTTCATTCATAATTTTGGTGGTAACTGAAGTATACCACGTTTCTGGTTTATTGTCAGCACATTTTAGTCTGTTAGGTGTTTACAGGAGCTGCATGTTCTTCACTGTGTTTTTCACCACATTCCAAAAAAACTTAAAGGTGCTTCCTTTGAACAGCACAGTGATCTGAGAGGTGGGGGGGTGTGGGGTTGATTTGTTTGTTTTGCTGGAGTTTGTCGTTTGTTTGAAGGTTTGATAGGTGCTTTTTAGGTGAAAAGAAGATTCCTCTATTACATCTACTGATAGGAAGGAGGCATTCCCTAGGATAAACAGTCATTCCTTAGGGATTCCCAAGGAAAGTGGTTTATGAGAGAGCAGAACAAAGAAACTGTCAAGATTGACAAATAATGACATATCTTCAGGATGAAAACACTTTGTTTTTAAAGTACGTGTGTGTTAAAATGCCTGTGCAGAGCTCTGTTAAAAGACTTGATAGAAATTTATGGAAAATAGAGTTCTAATCTTTCAAGGATCAGTTTTATACACAGTTAGGAAATACCTGGGATAGGTGGCTTAAGAAATAATTAATAAAATTTTGACTCAAACTATCCATTTATGATTTTTGGTAAAGCCATTATGAACAGCAGCATGGCAAGGATAAAAAACTGGCATCCATCTGCTGAGGAATACATTTCTGGTTTTAAATTAATAGGTAAAATAGGCTGCATAAAATGTAAGAACAGGTACAAACCACAGGATACTAGTGATATCAATTAGAAATTGAATCAAGAATCAATACAAACAATTTTCCAAAGCATTTTTAGCAACAGGCAGATCTTCCCTGTCAATGGTGCATTCTAGATAGAGAAAAGTAGTGTATAATGCAAATGGAGAGAAAACAAGCTGTAACGTCCAAGATAATATTTTTTGCCAGTTGTGTCCAACCCCAAAGTGAGATCCCAGTAAGATTTTTAATAAAACAATAGTCTAGGTGTTTAAGACCACATTAAGATCTTTCAGCTTACTATATTTACTGCTGGCTTCTCCTATTGGTTCAGAGCTTTTAATTCAGTAGATGAACTTTTGACATGTATAAGTCCACTGCATTTTGCATGGTCAGGGTGGGTGGAGAGACCTCCGGCCATTCTCTGAGCAAAGGAGGATATCAGAGGCAGAAACTTCTATTCTTTATGAGATGCCCCTCCTGGAGCAGCGTTAGACCCTACGGAGCAGAGCTTGGCATGAAATGACACAGCCATGTCAGCTAAACCCTGCTGTTGTCACAGTCTGATTATTTTGGGGCTGTTTCCTTTAAAGCCACATTTCAGTCACAGAGGAATTTGCAACTTATCCAAGTCTGTGAAGGTGTTTTCAGGCATCTTGTGATCCTCAGATCAAAAGGACCACTTCAGTTCTTTAGGCGTTCGGGACTCCCTTTTGGGGTACTCTTGTAATTTAAATATAGCTGAAAAGATGGTATTTTATTTTATTTCAAACGTTGTGAGGGAGTAATAATTCATGGCAGAGATCTACACTTGGATTTCTGTGGTCAAATGGCCTTGGAACGCTGAACTGTTCCCAGAACCTTTGCTGATGCCAACCCCTCGGTGTCCGTAGGAGTGTAAATGGTGGGACTGTGGCACAGGGAACTGCGGATTCATTCCCTCTCAAGGTCAGTAAAGTTCAAGGAGAGGGTTCTCCTATGGATTTTCCAGTGTGGTCATTGCTCCTGGGATGACTGTAGGCATGGCAGCATAGGATTTTGAGAGTATTTGCAGAATGCTGTGTAAAGCCATCATGTTTCTTCATTGTTCTACTCCATGTCCTTTTGCCTTGGACGTAGCATGTGGAATGCATGGAATTTTTACTTGGAGTTTTGCTTAACTTTTTTATGAAGTAAGTAAGCTTTCTTCCCAATAGCTGTAGCATGATGTTCAATGGAATTGAAGCTCTGTCTTTTTATTCCAGTTGCTCAGAAAAAAATTGCAAAAGCCTAATTAAGAAAGTTCTGGTAAGTGCAATTAGAAAAGTACTCACCAAACTTACGAACAGGACAGTGAAGAGAAAAAATATGCCTAAATAATCTAATTTTGTAATTTTGGGGGTTTGGTTTTTATGGTTTTACATGTCTTGTTTGTAATTTATTGCGGCATTAGAAGGTTAGAAAGGTATGAAATGAAATTATATTGTCCAGGATACAAAATATGTAACTCATGGTTTGAGCAGGATTTTGAGAACTTTAGTTTTCCGTGAGTTTAGTGCATTTGAAACTTTGGTGCTTTTTTGAGAAATGACTTAATAACAATGTCTGAGTCTTATCAATTAGTCATATTTGTCTGCCCTTGTTAGAAACTAATATTATTACACATGATGCAGCCTAAAGTCACCTGTGCCAGGAAGGCCCCTTTAATATATATATATATAGTGTTGTCTGATTGTGATTTCCTTCAGGATTCCTGAGGAGACGATAGGAATTTGAGAGTTGTCATACACTGTATCTTGTTCAAAACACCCAAAGCCGCAGAATTTTCATGAAGTGTTTCCAGAAAAAAGGATTAGAAATGTTGGAAGTGCAGAGTGACCCTTCCCCTCTTTATTATTTGAGCTTTTGGCAGACAGTGGCATGGCTTTATTGAGTTGGAAATGTCTTGAAAAGCATTCATTACATTTGATTGTGACTTGCAAAGAATCTTCCAGGAATTATAGCTCAGACTTATAAAAAATATTCTTGTGTTCCAGCACATCTTGTGGCAATGAATTTCTCAATGTAACTATGTATTTTGTTAAAATTACTTTAAGCGTTACTTTCCTTTTTGGACTTTTAATATGCTACCTAATAATTGCATTAATGGTTTCTCAGTTCTTGTACTGTGAGAAAAATGTACTACCCCACATTTATTTTCCTCACTGTTTCTCAGGATTTTATAAATCTCTGTAGTATTCTAATGGCTCTTTCTTGCACTATTCTAGCCAGTCCTTCTATGGTGTTGTCTTCCCCAATCTTCTTATTCCCCTTCTCTGTGCTCTGTGACCAGAATGGCTGCAGTTTGAGATGCCATTCTTCCATGTATTTAAATCAAGGAGAATTCCTGAATATAATGTAATAATTGTATGGGTTATATTTTTTTATTTTTCAGAGAACTGGCCACAGGGAGGTAAAGATCTATTTTCTGAACTCTGTTGGTTTGGTTCACTACCCATCTCTGAAAGACTCTATTTTTTTAGCATGAACTCCTTTGGACTTAACTGACATTTATCCCCAAGTTGGTCAGGATACGAAAAGTTCTTCCTGCAAATCTTAATCTAGTTAAGGTGGAGAAAAAAACCAAAAAAGTGTGTTGAGTATGTAATTCCAGAATAATCTCTGTGGCAACACTTATTGGTGCTGGATTATTTTATTTTCTCCAACTGAAATGCATGAAGTAAGCAGAGTGCTGGAAAGTCAAGTAAGAGAAAATAGAAGTTCTAACGTGGCTGCCAGTGCTGTGAATGATCTACCTGTCAGCACATAGTCTGCTCATGAAGATGAACATGTGCTCTCCTGCAATGATTTACATGGCTTGGTATGTTTGGAACATTATTTGCCTCAGTGAAGATGTCATTTTTCCTGCTTTTCCTAGATTTGTGTAGACAGATGACTTCATGGCTAGAATTCTTTGTCTCTGGGCTGAATTGCTGCAATGCTTTACTGTCTCTGTGGCTTATTATGGAGTGCCTGCTGTGCCAACACTTATCAGCAGAACTGTACATGCTGCACTTCACATGCACCACTACTGCAGAAAGCTCTACGAGAGGAACTGTTTGATGGATTCAGGGGGAGACGCTTTTGTTGTTGTGCTTTTTTAAAATGGGTAGGCTCTGAAGGAGCCCAGAGGAGGCAGCAGGAGGAGCAGAGGATGGAGCAGCTCTGCTGGCAGGAAAGGCTGGCACAGCTGCCATTGCTCACCTGCACAGGAGAAGCTTTGGGCTGAGCTCAGGGTGGGCCATCTCTGGAAGTGTCCAAGGCCAGGTTGGACACTGGGCCTTGGAGTAGCCTGGGACAGTGGGAGGTGTCCCTGCCATGGCTGGGGCTGAACAAGATGATCTTTGATTTCTCTTCCAACCCAAATCACTCCGGGATTCTCAGAACAAAGCCTGTGTGTGTCCTTGCTCTTTAGAGTGCCTAAGTGTACACTTTAAGCAAGTGCCTGAAACTCTCCTTGACATATGAGACGGCCAAAATCCACACATTTTGTTAGTGGGTGATCTAACAGGGTTTCATTTTGTCCCATTTGTTTCTCTTGAAAATTTCTCAACATTTTTGGAACTTCTTACTTTAAAAGATAAGTCCTATGAAGAAGCATAAAATACCTTGAGCTATTTTATTTAACATTTCCTTTTTCCTGGAGAGAAGTCGTAGTTTGGTAACCAACCAAGTATGTTGGTACCTGAAGCTGAATGCAATAGTGAATATGAAACTTCAGCTAAAGGGCTTTTACTTTAAAATCCAACTCTGCCTTTATTTCTTTGCTACTAGTTTATGATTTTTTTTCCCCTGATGGCTGAGATGGATGTTTTCAACAGAAATCTGCACTATGTCCTCCCCAAACATTTCTTGTGAACTTTGTCAACAGCTTGGAAAACAGGGGTGCTAAGATTTAACATAGAGTTTGTGATCATTTTGATAGGACTTGCCAGAAACTCTCTTTCATTTTTTTTTTAATACTGATATTACTGTTACAAGCTACCATGATAAAATAAGCAGATCTTGAATCACAGTGTTATAATTGTCGGGGTTTCTAATATATAAACTTGTATTTCAAAACATTTTCCATATAGTCTGAGAACTGTGCTTTGCTTGCACATATCTCTATCCAAAGCATTTTAAAAGAAGTGAATAATGTCCCTGTGGTCAGCTAAAACATGCCTTTTGTCCATTTTTACATATTTTTACATCACCAGGGTTGTACAAGTTCTTAAAACTTAACTGATGCTTGCATGCCATGTTTGACTGAGGGCACAGTAAACTTCCAGAACACTCCTGCTTCCTTTACAAAGGCAGGTGGTTATTTGTCATGATACAGCTTTGCAATTTTCAAACAAAATGAGTAGTATTTATTTAATATAAAATATTATGATAATATAAATCCTGTCTGTCTTTTTGTTACCAACGTTAACATTTATTTTTCTTTTACTTCTCATCTCTCTTGTCTAGTGCTGCTTGCAAGTATAACCCATTCAAAAGGGGTAATTAAATTCCTTGGGCAGAATACGCATCAAAGGAATGAAGACATTTGCAGCTTCCTCACCTTCAGCAGTGGACAGTGTGTGTCCCAGAGGGAAATGGGCACAAAAGATGAAATAATTGGCACTTGTCAGCTGCCTGTCTCTGTTCCAAAGCCAGGGTCACTCGAGAAGAGTGTGTGTGCTTTGCTGAGCTCCTTGTGAGGGTGGGTGGCCCCTGGTGACAGTGACAGGGGCAGATGCCACCCCAGGCTAGAGCTGGGGAGGTGAAACTCAGGTGTCAGCAGAACAGGGGGAAGACAAACTGACAAACTAAAACAGGCTCCTGATGGATTGACAGAGATTTCCTGCAGGAAAACTATAAGTACTCACCGAACAGCTTGGACAGTTTTTTGTTCTGTTTACAGCTAAAGTTCTGCCTCCCCTCAAGTCTTTGGAGGAGTTTAGCCACCACAAGGCCTGGAGAAAGGGAGGTAAATGCACTCTTCAGTGACTAATTTATAAAGGTTTTGTCATTACTTGTGCTGGGGATTAGTCAGTCTTCTGGTACCATTCCTGACCTTTGAGTCTGATCCAATTTGCAATGAAGACGTTGGAATAACCTGGGGGCATTTTTGAATGAGAGAGCCATAATCATAGAATTACAACATTATAGTATCTTTCAGGTAGGAAAAGACCCTTAAGATCAAGTCCAACCATTAAGCCAGCACAGCTAGACCCACCACCAAACCATGTCCCTGACTGCCGCATCTATATAGCTTTTAAATACCTTCAGGGAGGAAACTAGTATAAAAAAAAAAGGAAAAAAAAAAGTAAAATAGGCTTATTTATTTTAAAATATCTACAGGATATTTGACAAAAGAAAGAAAATAGTTTTTAATAAAGTGCATTCTTATTTAAATTTTCGGACCAAGAAATGTGTTTTTATTAAGAGATTAATGTTTGTTTATATCCTCTCAAATGCAGTACATCTGTATTTTGTGTTTATCATAGTATATGTGTACCATAAGAAACATTAAAGCAATACTCATTCATACACATGTGATTTTATTACAGAGCACCTAAATAATCCTGGGTTTTTTTTGTTTGTTTGGTTGTTGGTTGTTTTTTTTTTTCAAAATATCTTGGGATTGATTAAAATTATTTATTTTAAAATGCATCTTTCTATCACCTGCTCTTCTCCTCATGTGCCGTGGTGTTTTTCCAAGCAGATTGCTCAGGGTCTGTGCACTGGGCAGCTTCTGTGCCTCCTGGAATGTTTCAGAGGGGTGAGGAATGGTCTCCCAATGCATAGACAAGCTCTCTGGACACCCTTAGGTCACACAGGCTCTCATTTGTCCATGATATTTGCTAAAGCAGTTTGTGGGTTAACCTTCCTGCGTTGAAATGCTTCTCCCTGCCAGGACCTGCTTCTTTCCCGCACCTCTTTGCATTTTAGGACAGTCTTATATTTTCCTGTTCCAAGAAGGTCCCTGAACAGGCTAAAATCTCCTTTCCTGAGGTTCAGAGCTCTAATTCAGCTGGGTTTTTTTCTGGTCCCTTCTCTCAGGATCTTAAGCTCTATCGTGTGATCTTTGCAGCCAAGGCTGCCATGGACCTCCTCGTCCTCAGTTTTCCCTGTTTATGAGGTCGTAGGTCCAGCAGTGATTGTTCAGCCTGCAGAACCAAGTTACCTCCTGGTTAACCTGCTGACCACAGCTTTCAGTCCTCCACCAGAAGGTTTTCCATCACTTTTAAACTTCAGAGTGTATGAAGACCAATGGGGTGAGGGAGAGAAAAAGCCCAAAACACTGCGTGTTTTTTCAGACTATTTGTTAATGCTTCTGGTCTTGGATTGTCTTTGACAACTTCCACATTTCCCTTTGTTTTGTCACTTGGCTGTAAATAACACAATAATACCTTTCCTGGCCCTAAGGAAGGCAGTGCTCTCCCACTTGTCTTGTATAATGGACTTCTCATTGAGAGGAGCATTTCTGTCAGCCCCTTGAAGAGCTTTAAATTGAAACATCCTTTTAGAGTGGAGTGGTAATCAGAATGCTTGTGTGCTGTATGGGAGAGGAGAAGTAAGCTTTCTCAATTGTATGGCCCAGAGTTTTTCCCATTGTTGTAAGAGTTCCTTCATTAAAGAAGCCACCTTAAGTTGCCACAGAGGTGCCAAAGAAATCCTAAAAAACGTTTGCTCTTGGAGAGCAATGTTTGCATCAGTTGTGACTGTAATTGTATCCTGTTATCAGAGGTTCTCTGGGTGGCTTTGCTCTGCGTGTTCTCCTTCATCCAGAAAGTGCATTTGATTTGAAGCATTTTCTCCTAGTGTGAAATATATCATGTGATTTTCTCTATCGTCTCCAACAACTGTGCATTGTTGAGGGTCAGGTTTTCCTCTCAATAAATATCCCTTTTTGTATGATTTTAAAGACTGTAGCACCGATGCTGAATGCATTGCAGCAGTGTGCTCTGAGTGCACTCTGCAGTTTGGCAGCAAACTATAAATTGCAGTAAGTGCTGCCGTTACAATATTGAGTGTTTTCCCACAGGAGGAAACTGCTCTTTGTATTCCTTTGGTAAGAGTATTCAGGAATTTATAAGGATATGACCTAGTGATGGAGGAGAAGATGAAAATAAGATACTTTTTTAAAAATTTATTTACCAGATTGTTTTTGTAGCAATAGGTCTTGTACTTTGTGACTTTTTTACTCGTTCAATTTTTCATATTATCTGATTGGAAGCATTTAATGAAAGTGGTTTCCATTTTTATGAGCTCATAATGAAACTTCATTTTCTTTTAAATTGCTCATCTGGCTCTAGATGAATACAGATGGGTTGCCAAGCACCCAACACTTCTTGAGGTCATGTATTTGGAACCACTTGCCATGTGATTTCATAATCCATGGCTTCTAGACTAGATCCCTAGGCAGGCCAACTTGCTTGGCATCTGCTCTCCAGATTTCCTGACTGTGGGGGATCCCTAATGAGCTGTGATAGGAGTTGTGGCAGGTGCAGACTGAAATTAAGTTCCACAGTCAGAATAAAAATCTCCTGTGTTAGTCAATGGTGAGTAGCCATGGAAATGACAGAAATTTTATCCATATGCACCTAGGGCTGCCAAAGTTGCTTGGATGTCCTGCTCTAATTTTTAGCAAGTAGCTTGGTACCTTGAAGTGGATATTTTGTTCTAGAAATGTCATATTTGGCAATAAGCACACACTCCCAAGTTTTGGCTCATTGTCCTGATTCAGTGCTGTTTTTCTTGAAAACAAAAAATTTCTGAGAAACTGAAATTTCATTTCTAAACTTGCTCCCAGCACGCATATGTTCCACCAAATATATACAAAATAAAGGTGACACCAAACTGTACATACCTCTAAAAGCTGAGAAATACCTGGCATTTGGCCCCTCCTTGCAGGTACATTATGACTGCACGTCGTTCCCCACCAAGAATGGAGTGACTACAAAAGCTGAGCTTTCTTACTCAGCTCCTTGTCATCTCTGCCTCCCAGCTTATTATCCTTCAGAAATACTAACTAACCCTGGTTTGTTTGGGGTTGGTTTTTTTTTTTTTTTGCTTATCATCAACCTCCTCTTCTTTAACAAGTCAGCTTTTTGGCACATTCTTTGCACCTTCAGACTGCTCCTTTTCTTTCTTTCTTTAGCTTATGATTCAGTGGTGTCAGAACGCCAGCAGAGTGCAAGGAGACAAAAGATCTCAGCTTTTCATGCCAATACCTGATTTTCTCTTGTAACAGCAATTATCATTAAACCCTTCCCTGCCACCAAAGAGCAGGACATGGTTAGTGAGCCCAGGGCATTGGAACGTGAATTTAATATCCACTTTCCTCCAGAGACATGATGCTTGTAAAGTTTGGTCAGCAAAATCCAACAGTTTGAGCTGTGAGAGGCTCCAGTTCAGTCACTGAGAACAGATTCTTTCACTTGTTATTCTTCAAGTGCCTGCTTACCATGTGTGGGAAGTGTGGAAATGCTAGCAGGCTTCAAAACAAAAAAGTCTGGGAACTATTTTACATGTGCAAAATTCCTCTCTCCCACTGCCAGTCTCAGAAATGGCTGAGCAGGAGGAAAGTATCAAAAATGAAGAAGAAAATCTCAGCCAGAGGGAGAGAGAGACCCAGTGTAGGAAATGCCAACAGAGTTGGCTAAAGTTTGAGCCAGAAAAAACAGGATGTTGAAGAAAGAGCAGCAAAGGAGTTTTAGTGTTCAGTGTTGCCTGGAGTTCCCCAATATCAGCACTAAATATTCCTTGTTTTCATTTTGTGTGTTCAAGTAGCAGTCAGAATAAAGCTCTGCTATAAATTCACATCTCTTAATTTGCTCCAGGTTTTGGAACCCAGCAATGGGACAAGTAAAGTGGAATTGCTCATCTCTTTCTTTTCATCATGAGTTGTTTTGTATTGCCTGGGTTCAGAGGAGGTGTAAGAGCTATATCACCTGAAAATCAATTTATTTTACTGCTTGGTTTATTTTGCTCCTTTACCTTTATGGTAATTTTGTCTATTGCATAATTTCCTATTTTTAAACCAGCATGTGAATCTGCTATAATGAGACATAGATTTATTTTGGAATAGATCCAAACCTACTTATTTGTCAGATATTATTATAATGTGTCTTAGCAAGTCTAATAAACTGTGCTGAAGTGGTGTCACTATAAAAGTATTCCCAGAGATGTCTGCATTGATGTGAAACAGTTCCCTGACTATTCTGATTTGATCAGAGCTATACAAGCCAGCTTCACATCGGGCTCTTCCAGGCTTGATCACGCAGATTTCCATTAATTTTTCAAGCCTTTCTCTAAAATCTGCTTTATTTTTTATTTAGCTGTTTCTCTGCCACAAAGAAATCCAGTGGAGAAGGAATGTCTTAGCTGCTTAGCCGTTTGGCTGGCTCAGGTTTTTCACCGCACCTCCGTTTTCTGTGGAACCGAGTTCTGCTTTGGTTTTTGGCTGCAGTGCCTCATGCCAGCCCACAGAGGGGAATCCACAGCTAACCCATGCATGAAGGTGGGCCTTGTGGATGACAAATACCTCCATAATCAGTCATACGGACAAGTCTGAAATTCCTTATTCTTTTCTCAGGCCTGAAAAGTTGAGAGGAAAAGCCATTCATTAACAGCTTGGAGGTGTGTTTGTCAGCTGCCAGGCTTTCAAATTAGCCCTTCAGGAAGATAATGGTAGTTATTTCTTTTTATGTCACAGAGCTGTTCATCAAAATCCAGTTTCCACATCAGAAATCGTATGATACCCCAGCACAGGACATTGCTTGGAGAGATCAGCTCTGGGGCTCCTGGCCCCCTCGTTGCTGCAGAAAGTGCTCGGGACAGTGTCAGCAGGGCTGATCTCCATGGTGTGGGAGGGCTTCCAGCCTTTCCTGCCAAAGTCTGCACCCAAACCTCGCTCTCCTCATTCCTCTTCTTGCTCTGTGAGAGGAGGGAAGAGAGCCTGGGGTGGGAGAGACAATAAATCCCTTGGCTGGAGGATTACAGCACATCCCAGACCTCTGGGGATGTGGGTGCACTCAGGGCTCCTTGGGCAGGTTTGAACATGAGTGAGGGGCCTCCAGAATGCCCCACTGGGCACACGAAATGCGAGACCACAAACGGCAAGAGAAAGCGAGCGTTGGCAGACTGGGTTTTTAAAGCTCTGACAACACTTTTGTTTAGTTCTGCTGTTGCACAGGAAGTTCACCTGAGGAAGAAAGAAACATTCTCTCCTGATTGACACAGCAGAAATCTCTGATATTTTCAAATGCAGTCAACTACTTCTTCTTCAACAGATTTCTCCTGACCTGAGGTCTGTGTTTGTCTTGTACATTTGTGGTTTACGGTTGTGAACCACATTATTTCTGTTTTATTTCAATCCAATAGAGGATTTAGAAACTAACTCTCCAAAAGGCAGTCTCCATGTTTATGGCATTACATTTTTCTTATGTCCCTCAGTGCAAAAATTAGCATAGATTGAACTTGTTTTCCTATATCTGAACTCCTGTTATGGGGTATGTACACGTTGCATCTTGAGGCATGCAATGTTTCTAGTGCTTTTCACATAATGTTACAGATTTTAGCAAATTTATGTCATCCTGACGGTCTTTGAAGGAATTATAATTTCAGATTTACTCATCTACTGCAGCAAGAAACCACAGACCATTGCCAGATGGGCGATGTATTCATAAATCTTAGAGCTCTGATGCTTTGCATTGTAATATTTGAATATTTGAATCAAAAGAGAAAAGTGATAAGAAGGATGCATGGATATTATTTGGAACACTTTTCATACACGGATTGCAAAGTGGAGAACCTGGCTAGGGAGATGAAGGAATATCTCAAAGTAAGTTCTGAAATATTAGGATGGAATCACTGTGAACAAGAAATGCTGGAAATTTTTGGGCAGACACAGATTCCAGACAAATGCCCACCCAGCTTCTTGTTCACCCCCTGCTCCTCAGCTGGATGTGGGGAGAAACTGGGATAAGAAAGTTTTGGGGTGAGATAAAGAGAGGGAAAATCTTTACCAGTTACTGTCACAGGCAAGAGATGTGCAGCTTGGGCAAAAAATATTTTTAATTCCCAGTTAAAGGAATTTGAACGGGAAGCAGAGGGGCAGGAATTGATCTCTGCTCCCTGATCCAGGGAGCAGCTGGAGTTGGGCAGAGCAGGGTTAGGTTGGGTATCAGGAAAATGTTCTTCCCCCAGAGGGTGCTGGCACTGCCCAGGCTCCCCAGGGAATGAATGGGCACGGCCCCGAGGCTGCCAGAGCTCCAGGAGCCTTTGGACAGTGCTCCAGGGGTGCCCAGGGGGGATTGTTGGGGGTCTGGGCAGGGACAGGGACTGGGCTGGATGATCCTTGTGGAACCCTTCCCACTCGGTGCCTTCTGTGATTCTATGATTCTAAAATAGATTTGGTTTGTAAGAAGCCAAGAGTGAATTGATGGGCACATTGGGAGAGCTCCTTGTATGGAACTGGCCTGGGAGCTTTCTGGTGAGATTGTGTAGGCAAGTTGTGTGATAGTTTGATGCTCTAATTATCCAAGGCACTGCACCAGAGCACCTGGAGATGGAGAAGGCTGCAGTGCTGGATTTATAGAAGACAATCAGATGTGAACAAGTGAGTTATTTTACCTTCCTGTATCTTGTATTTCTGCCATGTGCCTGATGCAAGTTTATCTTCTGCTTACTCTGTACAGAGAGTTTTATGTGCAGTTAATTCTCTGGACTATCAGCCAGGATATTTCTGCAGCTTGCATGTATTTCCCAGAAGTGCTGGTATATGAGGATCTGGGAATAAGCCATTAAGATTTTGTGAGAGCTTTGTTCTTTCCTACAGGGTGTTGTAAATAACTTGCAATAATTTGGACTTAAGCAAAAAGGAATTAAGAAGTTGACTGCTGTTAATGAATACTAATGATTGCTGGAAACATGATCAATGTGAGGCACATATTATTAGTGAAGGTGCCCTTCTTAAACTTCATTAATCACCAAGATACCTAGGAAGCAACAAATAATTCCTTGCTATTTGGCAGCAGCTAAAGGAAGAGCAAGTTTGTAATTGGTGTTAAATTCTGCATTCCTGTCTCATGCTGATGTAAAGAAAGATTGCTGTAGGTCTGTGCTGGCATAAGCGAAAAATGTTTAATACCCAACTGGTGCAAAGGTGTCTAAATAAATGACTAATCTTGGTGGAGGCAACCAGGTAAAGGGTGAGTTTATGGGCAACCCAGGATTTCAAAACAAGTCTGGAATGGCTCCCATCTGGGCAGAGTGAGGCTATGGCCGTGAATAGTCAAAGGGATTGTAAGGTCTTCTGGAATCCCATACCCTATAAAGACCCATCCTTCTTCTTTTCCCTAATTAAACACTCTCATCATAACAAAAAATATTCTAATCACATTTTTAATAAAATGCTAAACATGTTTAGCTTATCATATGGAGGCCTGGCTTTTATCTTTGTCCATGTTATTTTTCAGATTGCAATTTTTTAAGATTTCCTTATATCAGGTAGTCCTTCTTCAGCTCTGCTAATTTTTGTGCTGATTAAGCAGAGATTGTGCCAGGAAAATTACTTTTGCTATTGAAGTTATTTCTAATGTATATTTTCAACCTGTTACTTCATTCCTTTGCTTTGCCAGTCTTATTAATAGCATTAATGATAAGGTATGAATTTATAGTGGAGGAATCAGTTATCTTAAACTTATTGCTGTCCAGCAATATTTACACATAGCTAAGCTAAGAATGTTTTATTTCTTTCTAAGAATCTCTGCAGAAAGGTTTTGTGGTGTTCAATTATTTCAGTTCAGAATTTCATTCACAGGGAATTTTTTGATATCCATGTTTGAAGGAACTCTTCTAGCCCAGTCAAACTGATTTTTGACTTGCAGTTAACCCAGGCTTGCTTTTAATTTCTTGATTTACATTGTTACCTTCTGTTTCATCTCAAGAAAATACTTTTTCACCTCTTTGTCCTCCTTACTGACTTGAAGTTTCTTAGCCAGTTCTTTAATTTAAGTAACAAGCAGGCCAACTGTGTCAAGAACTTCAGACCTCTTCAGCACTGTGTGCTTTAATTTTACTCTTCAGTAATTAGTTCCTTCAGCAATTCACTCAGCAACTGCTCTACCTAGGAAGTTCCATTAGATTCCATTGATAGCCTGCTGTGGAGAGTTCTTTGAAGAAGTTTACCTTTCCCAAGTGTGATTTTCCTTTTTTTTCTGGGCATTCTTGTGTTCATTTATTCTCTCACAGTAAAATATCTTGTAGAAATGCAAAGATTCTCAATTTGGAAACTTAAATGCTGTAAAAGAATTGTCTTTTTGCTATTCAGTAGGGGTGAAATCAGAACTCTTTTGATAATTTTCCACAATTTCCCAAGTAAATTAGATTTGGTGCTAAAAATTGAAAGGTAGAATAGGCAAAGCAAAGGTTTGCATGGGCCTTCTGGAGAGCCTCACAGCAGGAATTCTCTGCGAGTGTTTACCTTGTCACTAGATTTGGAGAACAAAGCAGATTAGTGACATCTCCTCTGTGCCATCCCCAATGCTTGCAGAAAAAATAAGAGATTGTTTTCAGGCACAGAGTGAGCTCTTCATCGCATGGCAGTGGCAGAAATTCTTTTAACTTTATTCTTAAGATCATGTATTACACCGATTGTAAAATTAGCACCTTTTTTTTTTCCTGGAGCATTTTTATTTTCCAGCCACACAGAGAGTGCAGATAGTGCTCAGGGTTAACCTTCAGATCCCAGCCCTAAGGATCATGTCTTTCTTGTAGATCATCACTCAGTGAAATTTCAAGGGAAGCTGTTTTCAGCAGTGAAGTAACACACTCATGTTCTTCTCATGTTTGCTTCTTTGTCTCTCCAAGAAGCAGCTCCTGGGAGGAAACTTCCCTGTGCAAACTTTAATGTTCGTCCCCAGGGTTGGTGGCTGTGGCTGAGGGAAGGAGATGTAGTCTGTCAGGGCAGCTGGGAGTGTGTCTGTGGAGCTGCTTTTCATTTGAATTTAGAATATCAGAAGTAGGTTAGGCTGAACCCAGGGGGTTTTAGGTGTAGTAATACCTGACCGTGGAGGAGTTCTTGTCTCATTCCCTTCATTAAATCTCAGAAGTTTTCAGGCTTTTTTTTTCCCCTTTATTTTTATGAACTTACATGAGGAAAAGAAAACATTTGTATTCCATAATATTCTTAATAAACAGTTATAAAAAGCAGCAACGTTACTCCTTTTGAGTGAGCAACACAATTCTGTATTAATAGTTCTGTATTTACTGACAGAGGATAATATAGCTGAGTAAAAACCCATGGTTACTTTCACACAAAGTGATAAAACCTGGCTTATTAATCTGAGTGTAAAAGATAAGGAAAGAGACTGACTGTGGTTCACAGCAGTTTGCTGTGGACAAAATTCTCAGCACATTATGGTCACAAATTGTCACTCAAATGTTTCAATGATAAATATTTAATTACCCTGTAATCATCCCGTAATTTGTTTTTACCCTTTATATTGCACAGCGATTATTTTATAATTAAATATTAATTTAATAACGTGATTATGTTTGTGTTGTAGCACAGAATTAACATTGAGTTAATTATGAAATTTTTCAGATGAAGCAGTTTGAAGTACTAACCTCTCCCTTTTCCCAAAAGAAATGAAACAAGAATTGTATTCAGAACATATTCCAGAGTAGTAAAATGAGATAATCTCATGCATGAATTATGACAGACCTGTGGGGACTAAGGTAGTTTATTGGCATTTAAAAATGTGTAGAGGGACCATGCTGATTTTAACACAGTTAATACTTCAGCAAGGCCTGATGATTGTTGTACCAGTGGTTGTTTTCAGGAGAAATTACAATTCAGATTCTATTATCTCTGTGATCTTCAGATGCAGAGGCATCACAACTACACTGGAAACTTTTCGTAATGGAATTATGGTTTTAAAAATTGTGTCCCCCCCCGGCTGGCAGAGAATGTTCATAGGATACTGAATAGATCATGTATTTTGGTTTCTAAATGAGCTGTGTCAGTGTCTAATGAATTCTGAAAAAGGAAAACATTGGTGACTAGGTCAATATTTAGAAAGGTCCAACTTGTTTAATTCTGAGGAATTAGTTCTTGGGGCAATGTTAGAAATACTAAACTGCTGTGGAAAGGTTTTACCTAGATAACAATAGGGTTTACCTCTATTTATACCATGCTTTTGCATAATTTTAAAACCAAAAGAGAAAATAGTTACCTTTAAGAAATAAAACCACTTTCTATTCTCCTCTTGATGTGGAATTATGAATTATGTGGGTTTTTTCCAATGAGAAGAAATAACTTCATCCTGAAGTTGAGTTCACTATGGAAAAGATTGCTTCATATCAATATGAACAGTGTGTTTGGACAGAGTACAACTCTTAAAACATCATTTTATCCTATATTTTTTTATTATTATTACTTTTTTTATTGTATCTCTCCTTGCCAAATGGCCTTGTCTGCTTGGGCTGAGCTTTGTGTTGCTGAAAGTGCTGCCTGAAGTTACTTAACACAGGCTCCCAGGCTATTTAGGGAAATATTAAAAGAAACAGGCTATTTCAAAACAAATGCAGCTTGCTCTTGCAGAAACCAGAGTTGTTTCTGCTCTTTGTTTATCCCAGCACATTTCTGATATCCTTTGCAGGCGTTCATGGCAGGGCTGAATTCAGCCGCATAACCTTGGCATGCTCAGTGCATTAGCAGGAGTGGTTTATATTGTGCTAGCTGAAACAGGGAACGGTGTTTCAGAACCTTTTTCCTCCCTCCGCATTGCTGTTGTTCCTTATCAATCTGCTGCAGTTGCAGAGTGCAAGTCACAGTATTGGAAACTATTTATAGTGAGCTTTGGGAAAGGTCAAGTACCTTAGGCTGTTTAGATGTTTTCATTAGCAGTATTATTTCCTGCTTTATACTGTTTGAAGATCTGCCAAGTCAATATCTTTTTTAAGAACAATATTTAATTTATTTTTTAAGAGGACTGTTTTTTGATCTTAGCTTGATAAATTCTTTCCTCACAACAAAAACAGGTGATACAACGAATTATTGTTTCTTTTTACATCTTTTATCTGATTTTGGATGTATTATAAATATAGCCAGCATTATTCATAATTCATCATTGGGTTTGGAACTAGACACTTTAGCTATCAAATAAAGGTGTTCAGATAATGAAGAAACCTGGAAAGCTGATCTAAAAACTTTAAAGAATGAGAAGAACCTAATGTTCCCCATTAGATATCAACAGGAATATCTAGATATTCCTGTTCAGATAAAGCCAGAGCTGTCTGTTTATCGCTTTCAAAGCTGCATGGTCTCTTGTGTCCATCTGGAGTCTGGTGCTTTACTGACCACTCACTGAGCTGAGTCAACCCCAGGAAAAGCAACCTCAGTCCCCACTTCCTCCCCCAGAAAAATCATCATTCAGAAAAATCATATTAACTCAGTTAATGCATCCGAGTTCTCTCAGCAGGGGATCAGCCAAGCTGCAACCCAACCACGTGGAAATTGTGACCAGGAGAGAGGTTGAAGGTGAAGAAGAGTTTTGTTGGCTAGAAGAGGGAGCAAGAGATGAGCCCCACAGCAGGATGTAAACTGCTTAGGTACTTAGACCTGGAGGTTACGAGGCAAATGTGCTGGGCCAGAAGAGAGAATCCCCTTCTCTAGTTTAGTGAAAAATATTAATGTAAAAGACAAATGTTGCTGAGGTAAAAGCCAAACAAAGGCACCCTTGCTCTGGCTGAGGTCTGGTCTCACCAGAAAATCATGTCTGTAACAGCTGAAATATTACCTATGAAAATGTACTTAAAGGGAGTAGATGGGAATTCTGAGTGCTGCTCCTGCAGATTAAAGCACATAAATTTCCTTTAAATTTTAATTCTGGTGCACATATCCAACTTGGAATCTGCTTGGTCTCATGTCTACCAGGATGAGACTTAGAAAGGCACATTTGGTGTTTCCAATTAAGGTTTCTCACATTTGAAAGTGCAGAGTGTGTTCCCAGTAGGATTTAAGGAAGTGGTGGTATGGATCTTAGGAAGATGAGGAACTGAATTATACAAAATGACAGACAAACCACTTAGAGCTGGTTGAAATAGCAGGAAATACTGACTGCAGGTGTGTGGTTGTCGGGCTGTCACCATACTCATGAGCATGAGGCTCTCAGTTCTCTGAGAAATTGTCTTTCCAGCAGTTCTTCTTCACTAGATTAAATTTTGCGTTTTCTCTTATAGAGAAAGAGGAAATGGAGTAGACTCTCAATAGAAGGGATAGACTCTCCTACTGCCTTTTGAGAAATTTTCCAAAGGCCTTAGTGAAGCAGCAGCTTTCCCCTGGGAAGTGTGGATGCCAGCTTCTTTTGCAGCTGGTGGAAAGCTCCTCCCTCCTCAGAACCAGAGTTATGTCCTGTCTGTGCAAGTTGACCAGGTGGTTTTTGTTCACTGCTATTCCAAAGGCTGCTGAGAAGTCACACACAAAAAGGTCCCACCCAATCTGAATTTTGTCTGGGCTCCCTGCAGGTTTTATTCAGTTTTTCCAGTTGCAAGATTCCAGTCTGGAATCTTGGAGTGATGGGCTGGAGCTGCCTTAAAAATGTTTCCCAAAGAAGGAAATGGACAGCAAGTTGCTGAGGTTTAAGGTAGAGTTGAAAACTCGCATACAAATTTTATTGAGACTCGGTATCGTGGCTGTGAACAGGAACAGGCTGAGTCACACAGATGTGCACTTCAGAGAAGACTCTGAGGCTCCTCCTGGCCAGCTTAACTCCCGAGGTCTGATTTAATACTGGAACCACCTCCTGCCCCTTTGATGTGGGTTAAGCTCTTTTCATCATGGCTGTTTAGGAGCTGTTTATTTTTCACTTAACCTTTCCCTTTGCATTTGTTTAATTAAAAGATTTCTCGAGAAGTCACATCACCACAGTGCCAAGTTCCACTTTGTCAAGATTATATAGAAGTGCTTCTCTAATAATTGTCCTGGGATTTAGGAGAATTCTGCAAACAGGTCACCTCCCTGCCTCCAAGTCTGTTCCCCATATTAAACAGGTTGCCTCTCTGCCTGTAATACCTTGGAAGTCTAGTTATCACACCACAAACAGGTACAGAACTGAAGGAAATCTCTCAGATAGCTGCTTACATCAATTACTATTGTTAATTTATGATCACTATATTAAATCCATTTAGTTTTGCAAAAGGACTGTAAATTAATTCTGTGATTTGGGAACACACTGAAGTTATTACTGCACAGCACCTTATTAAAACATTTGAGCACTTCTTGCCTGTACAAATACACTGTGATGCTCTGATAGTCTCAGTGGTTTTTAACTGTGCTACTGTAGCGCCGCAATAAATTTCTTTAAGAGAAAATTTGGGGGATGATTAAATTTTTTTGTTGTTGGTTTAATTATATGCTATATTTGATTGCACATCTATATTGAACCTCTTTAGGTGTAATTCACAGCCCTTAAGAGAATCCTTCCTTGAAATTTAGATGCTGGCTGCAATATATTTTGCCACTGCTATTCAGACACAGTGCCTATAAACACTTTGTTAGCGCAAAAGGTACCTTTATTTTCACCGTGCCATATTGCATGGGGCGACAAGAAAAACATCAAATTCAGCACTGCTTTTCTTCCAAAATTCCTTCTTTGAATCTATTCAGTGAGACAAAAAATAGCCTGTGAAATCATTAAAGATAAATTTATTAAAAAACCTCTCAGCATTATGTTCAAAAGGGCATCAATTTTTGTGTTGAAGTGTCATCACTGGTGTAAAACACAGGACATTATGAAGTGGGAGCAGATATCTTGCACAGGAGAGATGTGAAAAGGTAAATTTAACACCTAACAGGTGTTAAGAGCCATAAATCACGAAAGGCTCAGCAGTAATTTAATCCTTTGTCAATCAAAGTATTCACTATTGAGAAAACATCTCACTGAGAATGCTATGTTTAATGGAAATGCTTGTTAGGTGGAGAGGCAGAGTGTAATTTTACCAGCAAAACACTGAGTGTGGTGCATTTTGAAACAGTTTGTGAACCTTCAGATATCAAGAAAAGAGGAGTTTTATTGCTGGTGGTCATGTTTTGTTGTTATTTAAGAATTCTGTTCAAATAACACAATAGCAAATAGACAAAACACTTCCCCATTCAGTACCTACATAATATTTAGTACTGTTGTACGTTGGCCTTGCTGCACAGTGGATGAATAATTCAAAGGATTCTCGGGAAAGTACTTTAAAATTGTAAGGACAGTAAAATCATTAAAATCCGGGGAGTAAGACCAGTAAAATATTTCCCAGTTCTTTGCCTTGGGTTTATTGCAGCCTGTTTTTCGCACAGACGGGTTCGGTGGGAATAAGGGGAGGTTTGGGGAGGGGGCAGAGGAAAGGTCCGGCTCTGTGTGTGAGCCCAGGGAGGGATGGGGTCCAGCCCTAGGGAGGGATGGGGTCCAGCCCTCCTCCAGGGGGCTGCGCTGGCCCCGAGCTCAGCAGCAGGCGCGGAGCTGTCCCGCTGCCTCTGGAAGCACTGAGCATCTGCAGGGATGCCCTGGAGGGCCAGAGGTGCCCCCCACAGCCCCTTGGAAAGCTCCATGACCCTTTCCAGCTGCAAGCTGGGGTCGGAGAGACTTGGGCTGGAGCCACCCTGCTCCTTCGGGGGAGGATGGCACTGAGAGCAGGGCCGGGAGAGGAGGANCTCAGGGCTGGGAGAGGAGGAGGGTGGCTCTCAGGGCTGGGAGAGGAGGAGGATGGCCATCAGAGCCAGAGCTGGGAGAGGAGGAGGATGGCATTCAGGGCTGGGAGAGGAGGAGGGTGGCTCTCAGGGACAGGGCTGGGAGAGGAGGAACAGGCGCAGGAAGCTTGGCGGCAGCTTTTGTCTGGCACATCTGGGCTGGGAGGGAGCCGTGTCCTCAGCTGTTCCCGGCACAGCTCTGTTGTGGCTGCCAGCCCTCGCTGTCTCCTGCAGCATCACTGCCTGGCTCCTGGGCTGTACCAAGCCCCTGCCAGTACCTCGGGCCCCAGCAGAGCCCTCCTGCTGCACTGATGTTTGTCTGAGATATGGATCCAACCTCGAGGACAGGTTCTGGACCGGCTTTTTCTTCCCTAGACATAATTAAGTATGGTTCAGCAGGTTAATTCCCACTCTTAAGCACATTTATATTGAGGATTAGGGTAAAGCAGATGCAGACACGTAGTTTTGCCATAATTGACTGCAGTGAGGTGAAGTATATTTATGAATTCAGTGATCAGGAGCATATAGAAAGTAGAAATTAAGCTTCAGAAACCTCCAAGCAAAGTGAAGTCTTCTCTTTTGAAAGGACAATCACTAGTTTGTAGTGACTCGAATGCTCAGCATGCCAAAAGGAAACAAATAAGTTACAAAAGACTACAATATAGGAAATTTTTGTTTAAAGCCGAGGAAAAAAAGTGTTTCAATTTGCCAGAATGAGTGTCCAGAACACAGTAAGCAGCTACAAATGTCATTTTTTGACAGTTTCTTCTTAGTATTCCAGAAAACAGGACAAATAACTATTGTATGCTGTTTATATATGTTTTCTGAACTTTCAAAAAGTGAGTTACATTTTTGGGTCATAATTTTGCCAGGGAAGTTCTATTTATTATCCAAGTGTGATGTCACTCAGCAGATACCCTGCTGGCTTCATTTGTGGTAAGCAGTTCTACAAAAGCAGAGACAACTCCTTTCCTTTCCATCTGCTGCTCAGTTAAATCCCTCTTACGTTGGGTTGGTATTTATATAAATTGCTGGTAAATTCTTTGTCATTGCTTCAGATGGTAACCGGTTGGGATTCGAGATCCCTTTCCCCAAATTAACAGTGAGAGCTCACGCTGTTTTCAATTATTGCAATTCATTCTATTTGCTTTGTAAAGAATGCTTTTCTGCATTCCGGTGAGGCACAAAGAACGAGTTTCCCTTCCAATCACTGGCATACCACTAGAACAGTGTTTTTCTGGTGCTGCCTGCAGTGTGGGTACCTTTGGGCCCAGTGGTTCTCTCTTTCTCTCTTTGAAAGCCAACCCCTACTGAGCTCCGAGGGAGGGGGGTCAGAGCCTCAGTGAAACGCAGAACAGCTTCCCCAGAAAAGCCTCAGAATTATCCCTGTGATTCCAGCACGGGCTAAACAAGTGGATTTTTGTACGTCTGGCATCACACAGTGAAGATACACACAGGAGTGACTGGTGAGAGTCCTGGTGGCTCTTTTTGATTGTGGGATTTCATTGCCTGAGCTGCTCATTTTGCATCCATTGACTCAGGGAATAGGTGCCCTGTAGGGGCAGAATGGTAGAGGAAGGCAGTTGGAGAACTTGCTTGTGGTATTTAATATCCTAACTTATGCAACAGATTTTAAGTTGCTGACATAGGGGTGCAGGGTTGGGGTTTCATTCCTTTTATTTTGTTTGGGATTTTTTTTGACTGTAGAGGCTGCTTTGGCCCACTTCTGTCACTTGCACGGAATTGAAAGAGCAGTGGGCAACAGTACAACACTCGCAGTCAGGAAATAGAAACGGGTCTAGAGCTGCCCTCACTATTTATGTGTGCGTGGGAAGTGTGTGCAATCCTAGGACAGGCTGCACTGTGGTCAGTAGCTCGCCCTTATCGTGGTTCAAACCATCCACATGCAGGCTGTCAAGGGTGACACATTTATCTAACGCCTGGTGACAGATTCAGCACAGTCCTGAGCTGGCAGACGCACTGTTTGGACCAAATGTTCCAACACCAACGCGTTAGGCAAGGAGCCAGCAACTGTTTGTCATGCAAATATAAATAACTGATACCACAGCAGTGGCGTCTTGCTGCAGGAAAGCTGCTTTCTGCTACAGGCAGGGTTCACTGGTTCTGTTTGAACCACAGAGGTTGAAGGAATATGGATATATTTTTTTAAATTGCAAGTTAGCATCAGAGAACAATTGTTATTGTGGTTAAAAGCTCTGTAGTGTTTAAAAAGTTATGCTGTGTATCCTTGGAGTCAGCTGGCACCGTTCTGTGTGCGTCTGAATGGTGTGTGGCAGGGTTTGGACCCCTCTCAGTGCTGGGGGAAGGTTCCAGGGCAGGTTTAACCATCCTGTCTGTCCAGAGCTGTGATCACACAGGCAGGGAGAAGGCTTGGAAATGAGCCCTGGAGTCCTGGCTGAGGTCCTTCCCCCTTTATTTCCGAGGTACCTGCCCACTGCTGGCCCAGGAGAGCAGAGCTGCTCCTGCCTGCATCTCCCCGGTGCCCGTGTGTGGGACAGGGCACCCCCGCCCTGTCCTGGCTTACAGAGCTGCTGGGACATTCCCAGGATACTGTACTGAGGTACACAATCAGGAATGCGCCTTTCTAGGGAACCCGCATTTCCAAGGTCTCCTCTTACGGCAGGCTGGGTGTTCAGAGCCACTCTTCCAGGGAGAGGGAAGTTGGAAACACAGCTAACAACAGGTTTACTTGCAGTATAACAGATTACTTCCAGAGTGATACAGGATATTAAGGAGATAATGAGCAAAATCGGTTTTGGTACAATAATTTAAAAAGGTATTTTAAATCCTGTTTGATTAAGACAGCTCTTCCGTATTTTTTTTCCTCCTTGTTAATAGTGGAAGACCTGATGATCTGAAGGCCTGGGCTGTATCTTTATTTGGTTTGGAACGCTGCTAGCAACTTATTGAACCAAGTGAAAACATTTTAGTGTAATATCTCTGCTTGCGATAAAAGTTAATAAAGCTACAGCCTCCCACTTTAAATCAGCTCCTCTATTCCTAATTCATTTGTGCTCTTGTCCTAATCAATAGAGGCACTGCTGCAGTGAAACTCAGCAGCTGTTAAAACCCAAACCTGCTACAGAAAAGGCTCAGAACAAAACTGGAAATGCAAAACAAGGTCTTTATGGGAAGACAAATTGTCATGACTGCCTGAAATTGGATTTGGATTGGTGATCTGTGAGAGGACCTTTATTTATCACAAAGAGTTCATTTCTTGACTTTCATAGAAGCATCAAGAGGCTGATGAACTCCTCTCTCAGAATCTCGTCAGAATGCAAAAGGTGAAACCACTGATTCAGCCCTGCTTCTTAAATAACCTGTGTGTCTTCAGCGTGTGTGTGGCACTACCAGAGTCACTGTTGCACTGTGGCACCTTTGGAGATGAGTGATTCTATTCTCTGTTTCCTAAAGAATTTTTCCCAGTCTTGTTATTGGTTTGTTTCTAAAATACACATGCTGCAGTTTCTGGGTAAACTGTGTTTGATAATGAAAGCTCTGTCTCTGCTATCACAGAACAGTTCCTTATCCTTCTCCTTTGCTGTAAACAAGGATAAATGGTTATGCTCCTTCAGGCTGAAGTCTTGTGTCAGTCACACCATATAAACATGTTCTCCTTTTCTCTTGCATTAGTGTCAGGGAAGAGAATGACAGCACTGCTGATTTCCTTCATCCTTTTACTTGTTTCAAATCTTGGAGTCATGATACATAAACAAACCCACCAGGACTATTTTATCCAGCCCAAAGCTGATGTGCAAAATGTAATTATCTTGGACAGGGACTTTTCTCTGTAACCTGCCTACTCAACACATCAGCCCTGTGCTCTCTGGCAGTGTTAAAGCTGGTGTCTTCTTTCACTTCATCTCTGTTACTGCGCTACATCTTTCACTCCGCCTCCAATGTTTGTTTCTGCAATGCATTGCTCAGAAATGTAAAAGGTGTCCCACCAGAAGTAAAAACACCAGAAATATGTAGCAGTGAATAAACAAATCCTTATTTGGCATCCTTCTGAGAAGTTATTATCTCCCTGTCTTGGCTGTTCATTAGGACAGATGCAGAAAACCTCTGTACTGGTCATCATTCGCTCCAGCCCATTCCATGGATGGAGGAGAGAGCAGCAGCAGTCCTTCTGACAATAGTGGCTTCATGGCCATCCCCCGGGGAGGAGGAGGGAGCTGTGAATGTGCTGGGTGCAGGTACTAAATAACAACGCCCAGGATTTCACAGGCTTTAGAAGGCATTTAGAAACATTAGTTGTTTCTTAAAGCTAATCATTGCATGGGAATCTAGCTCAATATTCAGTGTCATTATTGATGTAAAGACTGAAAGTTTAATTGCATCACAGCTCTGAAAATGGGAGTCCTGCTAGGCTCCTCTCCAGGTACATATTTTATTGTTGTGTGCTGGATATTTGCTGTGTTCATAAAATACGTAGATATTTATCAAAAAGATCTCATGGTACTTTGTGCAGCAGGGATTGCAGGCATACAAGCAAATTTAGCCCAATGAGTAAAATAATTTTTCCCCCTTTTATGGTCTGTCACATTTTTAAAAAATGTCAATCTCTTTTAAATCCTCCCACCAAATTTGCAAAATGAGAACTTTACCAATGATTTCTATTAAGCTGTGAAACTTGGTGCTATGCTGGAATTTGGCTATGTATTTATGATGGAAATATTTCAATAAGTCTAATTGAAAATGTGGTTGCTGGTCATGAAATTAAAAGATTAATATTTTCTTATTCACGGACAAATTTTATGTGGAGGGGAGGTGCAGAAGTTTTGCAGAAGTGTTTTTTTTGGAAATCCAACCATTTTTCCACAAATACACCTAACTGAAATTATCTTTTAATTTTTTTTTGTCTAACTTTTTAACTGCTTTTTAAAAGTCATCTCATACTGAAGGAAGACTGTGTTTTAGAAAGCCACAAGGAGAATATCTGAAATTCACAGAAAGAAAGAAATACTTTGCTCTTGAACAATGTCCCTAAAAATGCAGTGAATTTTTCTCATGAAAAGCTTTGTCATGAACAAATGACCCACAAGTTTTAGTGTCGTGTATTTGAATATCCTAAAATGAATAAAGTGCATTATGCATTACTGGACTTGGTAAAAGCAGTAAATGAAAGTGTTGTACTCCTACCTATACGATTTTTTTTTTCTTCCATACTTTGATGGATTCAAACTGCCGGAGGGCAGGGCTGGGTGGGAGATTGGGCAGGAATTGTTCCCTGGCAGGGTGGACAGCCCTGGCACAGGGTGCCCAGAGCAGCTGTGGCTGCCCCTGGATCCCTGGCAGTGCCCAAGGCCAGGTTGGACACTGGGGCTGGGAGCAGCCTGGGACAGTGGGAGGTGTCCCTGCCATGGCAGGGGTGGCACTGGGTGGGATGTGGCCTCTTCAGCCCTGCCTGGTGTCCACCTTCTGCTTTGCAGGTGCATTGCACACCTCGGTTCACAGCTACCATGGATTTTGCTCTTTAGGAGGGGAGTTGCTTAAAGCAAATTTCCTCGTTTTGAATGGTTGTTTCCTGTGGGATGTGTCTGTGCAAAAACAAAGTAAGTGGTAAAACAAGAATCAGCATTACTGCCCAGACATGGTGCTGATGGCAGGAGGGTATGGAAGGAAGGAGTACAGATGTTTACACATCCTCACGCTTGCTGATTGTGGCAGGATCAACAGATGTTTCTTGAACAACTAAGTGAAATGTGGAAATATTTATGACTGTTCTTAATTTATAAGATTTATTCCACAGTCCTGAAGTGTCCCAAGAAAATTCCATCTCTTGGGTAAAACATTTTCAGTGTGATTTCTAAAGTACTTACTGATTAGAACACAAACATTTACAGTAAATAAGTTATCTGTGAATTCAAGTAGGGGTTTTGTCTTTAAACAGCTTGTGCTTTTAACACATTTCTTCTCAAGCCATAATTATCCAGTAAGTCATTTCATGATTCTTATTCCCAAGACAAACAGTACACTGTAACATTTCATGTTCAAGGAGTCAAGAGCAAGCTGGTGATTAGTGCTGGAGCTCTGACTGTTGTCACATCACGAGGAGGGAACTCTGCTCTGGAGTGATTGATGTGACTGTGATGGGCAGCTGAAGCTCTGGGAATGCCTTCATCCTCCTGAAGCAAAGTACAGACTCCAGAGCTGATGCTCTGTGGGCTACTCCTCATTTTCTGTTAGTCTGAGAAGGGGTCAGAGACTGGTGAAATTATCCGACAAATTTAACTGTAGTCCTTTGTGCCTTTGGGGAAAGGGAACTCCTTTTATATTCAGTATTCCTTGTGCAATGAAACAAGCTAGAAGATTGGAAGTGCCTTCAGAGGAATCCATCCTTATCCTTGCCCTTCTACACTGAATAAACCTTTGTGTGGGGAATAAAACCTCCCTGTATTGCAAAGCCTGATACAGTCCCATAAGATGTGGAGAAATCAGGAAATACTTACCTAAAGAAAGTGATTTCCCCAGTGTAAACAAAAAGTAGCAGGTAGTGGTGTTGTTTAAGCAAGCACAGTTTTTACTTAAGTGACTTGAATAGTCTAAGAGTGTTACTCTAATAGTCTAAGAGTGTTAAACCTATTTTCATATAAATATATATACAGATATATATGAATGTGTGTACATATACATAATACATAAAAAAACCCCAAATGTGTTGCTTGCTCTAATTAGGTTACAGTGATCAGTGCCTCTAGGAGGTGGAGGTTCCATGAAATAAATGTCATTTCTCCTCTAACTTGTTGCAATTTTCATAACTCTTTCTTAATTTATCTTACTGCTCATAACAGCTAGAACTCAGTACCTCAGAACTTTAGAGACAGAACACCAGATGTTTGAAGTGACCTCCCTTCTTGTACCTGCTTCCACATTTATTTATTTTTTATTCAGTGCACGTGCTCAGAATTACGTTTGTTACAAGATTTTTGCCTGGGCAAACGTCTTCTCTTTACGAATGATGGGCAGAAGTGTTTCTTTTTTGGGTGTTGCCCACAGATCAATTGCACTTAGTTTAATTTGGACCCCAAAGCTGCTCTTTACTAAACATCACAATATAAGAATCCAATTGTACTTTTGATGAGTGGAATAAAATATATTTAATATTATTCATACCTTGATGAATGTTTAAAAGTGAACTATGAAAACTACATAGTCCTTTTGCTTGAGACAAGTGATGAACCTGAACCTGAGATCAGATGGAAAAAAACTGCAGAGGAAATGTGCACTTTCAGATAAAGTTGTTTCTGTACTGAGGATCCCACTCCCATTCCTTTAATTCAGGAAGAATTTGTGTTCATAACAAGGCAGAAGGGTTGCACGGACTTTTCAAAATAAACTCTATATTGGGATTCATTATTAGTAGTAAGAAGGGAGAACAATATTGTGTGGAATCTCAGAAACAAATAAAAATGCTCAGTTCTGTTACAGATTCTTTTTTTTTTTTTTTTTTTTTACTCCTAGGCTAAGCTTTTTGTGATTGACTCCCTGACTGAGCTCAGATTTAGTTTGTTGCATTTTCATCTTTGTCATTAAGACAAGCACAGGTGATAGCTACAAGACACTTGCTAGAGCTCATACCCTGAACACTTCTGTAGTAATTCAGAAAAGTGACTGTTCTGCTTTCTGCCTCAATTTTATTGCAGTCCAACATGTCCAAAAAAAGAACATATTCCTGGCATGGTAGTTACTAGAGGTACACATTAATGCTTCTGCTCACTGAAAGAGGTTTTTTTGTGTACTTACAGAGAGCTGAAGTTAAATATGTTGGGGCTTTTCTATATATTGTGTTAGAGTCCTGTGACCTCAGTGGAGAAATTCCCATTTTGTTTAGTGGATTTGAGATGTAGCCTCTCATAAGGAAGTCTCCTGCAATTTTTTCTTCTCTAAATGATTGTGTGTGAGTTTTATTCCTTTGGGAAATGCATGAAGAAATGTCTCTTCCTTTTGTCATACAAGTGTAACACAGACTTTCTTTACCTCTTCATCTGCTTAGCAAATATTTTACCTGATATTGTTCAGAGTGGAAAAAAATTGCTTTTTAAGGCAATTAATATGGTTCAGCTTGGATACACTAAAGGTATGTAGTGGGCTTGTTTAGACTTGTATACAAAATATCTCTATTTCGATTTCGAGTGATAAAAAATTCTATTTTCTTTTACATCTTACTGTGTATGTGCACAAATTATAAGTCTATTTTCAGTAAGTGGAATATAATAGTTATTTACTTGATAGGATTAAACCATAAAGATATATATATATAAAACTGTTATTTTATAATTTTCCACGTTTTCTCCCTTCATGTTCCCTCTCTGTCTGAGAAGTATATCAACCCTCTCATATTTTGTCATAATTATGCCTGTAGATCAAATGGTTGAGGGGCTGTGATGTTGCAGAGACTTGAGGAATGTGCCCAGTCGATAACAATGGTACTTGTACATAAACAAACAATAAAACAGGTGATAAAGCACAATCTGTTTGCTCAGTGTTGTTGAGAGCTTGATTGGGATGTGAAGGGAAACATTTCATATTGGTTCAGTTTCCTGTTCAAGAGAATTTAGAACAAATCTTTCCTCAAAAAGGAAAGGCTTATCGTCCTCATTCAATCATGTTTGATGTGTGTTCTAAGGCAATTAAACAAGGGAGATCCACATAGCCTGAAAGTACCTAAAGCTGCAAATGTTTGTGTTTGAACCACAGAGTGAGTGGTGCAGGTTTGATGTTCAGAGCACCTGAACACCAACATGTAACAAAAAAGTTGTATTTTCCTTAAAATTCTGCTCGGTTGTTCAGAATCTGGTGGAAACCTGGTTTTGGTAATAGGGCAGTTGCAGCTTTTTAATAGGCAGAAATTGTAAATAGGCTCAGCGCACTTTAAAGGTTTAGATTTTGTTGTAGCTGGTGGCTCCTTGTGTTGGACCCAGTGTAATTCAGTTATCTGTGTAAATTGTATGCTGTGTTCTGGACACTGCCTCTCCTGCTGCCACTGAGCAGGAGGCACCAGGGGGGATTTGTTGAATCATAAATCTTTGACAAGCACTAGGGATTTAAGGTGATGCTGGCTCTGGTTGCATCCCACCTGTGTCAAAACAGGCTGGCTAAACTTCATGGACTGTCCAAGCAGGGAACTTCTTTATTTCAGCTCTGTTTGCCACCGAATCTAAATCCTAAGTCAAGAGCAAATACTAAAATGTCCATCAAGAAGCAGCCTGGACTGTTGTTTGGAATATATACAACGTGCTGTGAGCTAATGCAGTGTGGAAGTTCAGAGATGTGCAGTGACTGGAGAGGAATATTATACTGTTATAAATTATATTTCCTTCCTCTAGAGAGATACAGAGGCCAGCTGAGCAGGATAGCAGCAGTTCTGTACCATTAATGACAGTTTCATCATGATTAGACAAGATTCAAGTGTGGAAGTGCTGTTATTAGACTGATCCCAGATCTGAGCAAGAGAACGGCGAGACGGAGGGAGGGAGGTCTGATGTTCCCTGTTGCTGTGTTTCTCCTTTCCTTTGGCATGGCAAAGGACTATTTGTGGCTTTATGCAGAGGAAAGGAGGAAACAGTTTGGAAAGATCATGAAAGTCACATTTCCAAGCTTCCAAAAAAATAACTCTTGTGTCAATTGAACTGCGTCAGTGAAGGCAAATTTGGAGACATGTAGAAATCAGGAAAGAAGTGGTAGAGTTGCTGCTGTGGGTGTCCACAGGTACAGGCAGGAGAAGTGTGATAAACATAGATATCTCAAGGCTTCTGCTGCTGCTGCAGTTTCCAGGGGAGAAGGCATATTCTCTGCTGAGTGTGCTTGCAAACAAAATTCCAGAGGACCTGGCTGGATTTGTTTGGTTTTAGCTGGACCCCTACATTGGTCTCTTTCATCTCTTTAAGAGTCAACCTGTTCTGCTTCAGAATCCTCAAGATTTTCTGGATTTACTTAGGTGCAAAATGATAGTGAAATGCTGGTGCCTGTTCCATTCAGTTAATGAAATGCACTTTTGATCTAGAACCTGTTAAGCCTTTGGAGTTAGAGCAGCAGAATGAAGCACAGGAAAAAGTGCTTTAGAAAAACTCTAAACAAAAAGACTTATCAAACCACTAATGAGAAACAAGATTTGTTATTCTATTCAAGAATATAACCACAAAATTGGTGGCATTTTGATGAGCATATTTCATATTTGTATGTGTAATACCAGACCCACTATCACAGTTTTTCTAATAATCTCTAGAACTGTCTCTATATTTTTCACTAGTTCCCTCTTATGCCATGGAGCTGCTATCACGCAGTGTTAATGAGAACAAAAACCAGCAAAAAAATGTTTGAAAGTCCTTATACCCCAAACAAGTGATTGGATATTTAGCTTGAGAGCTTTGTGTGCTCAGCCTTTATAACTAGGGAAACTTTTTAAATACTTATTATTGTTTTAGGTTTCATACATGTTTGAAAAGCCCTTGTGACTAAGTGTATCATTAAAGGAATAAACATAATCTTCAGTCATAGAAAATATTTTTCCTAAGTTTTATAGATACTCCAGCGCTCAACTTCTATCAGATCTTTGTTTTCTCAGAGAGGAAGGGCTGAGAAGATCCCTGTGAATGAAAAGTAACAAGTTTCTGGTCCCTGCCCCAAGTGATCCTTCCTGATATTTTAGCAAATGTGCAAACTGTGGTGGGAGAAAAAGAAGAACCTAAGAGAGAAAAGTAAATAACCTTGTCTGAAAGTAATTTCTCCTCCCTTCTTCCAGCCTGTTAGGACGATGAGATCTGTGGGGGCTTGTGGGGAAGCCCAGGGGTTCCCTTGGAGGGGCAGCCCCAGCTCCCAGCAAGAGGCACTGCTGCAGCTGTAACCCTCAGGAGGGGAACAGCAGGAGCTGAGCCTGGCACTGCTTGGATTTTTGGCCTTTTTTGGACTGTTATGTCTGTCTTTTCAGTTAAAAGCTCAGTTTAGGAGCAGCTTCCTCCTGGGGCGCTGCAGGCAGGGTGAAGGGTGTTGTCTCAGCTTTGAGCTGCCCCACAGCGTGTCCCAGCCAGCTGTGCTGTCCCTGACACCCCTGGATGGCTCCGTGCAGCTCCTCCCTCAGCCTGCCTTCCTACCCGCACCACCCTGGGGGCTGTGGCGGGTCCATCACACCATCCCCGGTTCTGTGCACTGCATCAGGCCCCCAAGGTCCTGATGTCTTAGGGCCCCGCAGGGGCTGTCAGTGGGCCAGAGGGGCTCTGGTTGTAGGGTCTCTAAAACATTTCCTATTGCAGGCAGTGATTTGTGTCACAGCCCCGGTGGGAACCACGACTGACACTGAAGATGAAAGCTCCACTGCAAAGCAAACCCTGGAAAGTGAGGAGCTGCTCTTCTGTTTGATCATGGTGCTCAGCCACAGCTCTAAATGTCCTTTCTACAAACTGCGGCAGTTTGCCTGCATTGCTTCTGGCCTTTTAGCTTTATCCTAGTCATGGTGGTAGCAGCAATCTTTCCATCTCATGTATGTGAAGCTGCCATATTACATAGGATTATCTACATATAAAAACTCTGCATGTTTGTATGTATTTGCTTTAGATATGTGTATGTGTGGGCATAAAAATGCAAGTGGGAAAGAGCCAGAAAGAAGCCCACGTAGAAAAGTGAAGGTTAAGATCTTTATTTGTGTCTTCCTCTACTTTTATGCTCCCCCCAGCATGAGGAAGGTTTGAACCTGAATTCTTCCTGTACCTGGCAAATAATACAGCATACAGTAAGTGAAATAAAACTAACACTGGAGCCTGACTAACCACAACCTTCTTTTGCAAACAAACTGCAATTTGAGGAAATTGAATGTAGGGCGAGTTTTCTGCAGTTTGTTTTCCCCCTTCATGTACCTGTGACTTTAGGAGCATAAATGCACTTTGGAGCTAACATCCATCAGAGAAAGCAGAAATATTTAGAGAATCACAGAATGGGCTAGGTTCGAAGGGATCCTCAAAATATTTTCTACCTCCAGCCATGGCAGGGACACCTCCCACTGTCCCAGGCTGCTCCCAGCCCCAGTGCCCAACCTGGCCTTGGGCACTGCCAGGGATCCAGGGGCAGCCACAGCTGCTCTGGGCACCCTGTGCCAGGGCTGCCCACCCTGCCAGGGAACAATTCCTGCCCAAGATCCCATCTAACTCTGTCAGTCTGAAACCATTCTCCCTTGGCATGTCACTCCAGACCTTTGTGAATTGTCTCTCTCCATCTTTCTTGCTGCTTCAGGTACTGGAAGGCCACAATGCAAGAACATGTAGAAGCTTTACTTAGAGCTGTAATTATCATTTGAGAAGCAGAGAAATATTCCTCATAAATGTGAGGCAAAGGCTCATATTTTTAAGTGGAAGTTGCATCATTATCTGCTATTCCTTTGTTGTGTATTCTGTTCTTTTAAGGTGAAGTGAAATCAAGCAAATATTTACATGCTGCTCTTATTGCCTGGTGATCAGCAACAACATTGTTTTTATCTTTAATGCTGCAGCTCCGTTAAAATTCGAATTTTGGTGGATTACTAATTTTCTATGTCTTGCTTTTGTAAAGCTGTGCATACCGACATATTAATGTACCTTAACTATGCATTTAGCTTTTGTAGTGGCATGCAGGATACTGAGGATTCTGTAGGGTCACTGGCTTCCATACTGGATACATCTGCAATACCTCTGGAATGTGGGGTTGGATATTGTAGCTTCAGTTTCAGAGGGAGAGCCATCAGTTGGTAAGTGGCAGTAGTGGATTTCTAGATGATTCCTCCTTCACACTTAAATTGAAGTACAGTATAGATTTGTAAATCAGAGTGAATTATTTGAATTTAGGTCATCTGAGGTAAAAAGGGAAAACCTGTTTTCAAAATATAAATTATCTAACCTGTCTTTATCATCTTTAGAAAAGACCTGTCAGTGAGAACATTATTGCCTAACTATGAGATCCTAATTTTCCTTTCTCTCATCAGCCTGCTCTTTCAGCTTTCTTGCCTTTCTAGCAATTGATTTTTCTTGAGGAACAAACTTCATGCTACTCAGCTTGCCAACTTTAAGGTATTTTTTCCTTCCATTGCTGTTTTTACCTGGGATCCTCCACAATAGTTTCTTAAGAGAAAAAGTTAGCTGGCCTTTAGTTATTAAGGAAAACAGCCTGAAAGTGAATGGCTTTTAGTAATTTATTTTTTCTTCAGTATTTAAGAGCATATTGTGTTTTCCTACAACAACTCAGCAAAGATACTGGAAGAGGAAGTTGTCACATATGATCTCACTCTATGTGTGTTTGGATACCTTGGCTGGCGCTACAATATCTTCTAAAGTAGTGAGATATAGCACCCAGAGATGTTGAAGGAAGGAAAGCAGAATTTATTAATATTTCCTCAGTACAGGACCATTCCTTGAGACTGAAGTGCATCAGCTTCTCCTCTGAAGTAGAAAAACAAAAATATGGGGTTGTTGCCCATGCAAGAGATTAAAGGGAGGTCTGGGAAGAGCAAGCAAATCCCCAAGACATTGGAGAAAAATGTGGTTTCAGAATCAGGCACAAAACAACCATTACCCATAAGTGAAAAAAAGAGAAATAAATTGTATTTTGATTGCACTGTGCAGTAACTAAGAATCTATGGCAGGCAGTGCTTGGAAGTAAAATTAAATATGTCAACTAATTCAATATGAAACTTAAAACCAAATTTTGATTGGAGTTGCAGCAAAAGAAACTTTTATTTCATGAGAAAGGGAAGGAGGGTCTTTCCTGCCTAGGCCAGTATATAAACCTGCTATCCGTGGGAGTAGATGTCTATTGATTAGATAGCAATAATAATTTATTAAACTGCATAGCATATTCATTTCACAAAAAAGATAGTTAAACTGGTAGAAGGACATACAAGGATTTAATTGCAATTTCTTTGTGCTGGTACAAGCCACTAACCAGATTTTCAAATGCCAGTGGACACCAAACACTGAAATCCAGCCAATCCTGCAGTAAAAACTAAACTGCAGTAGTAACTTAGAAGCCAAGTTGTGAAATGTTGTGGAAATGTTTCAAGAGAGCCAGACACAAAAACACTGAGAAATTTGATTAACAATCCTGTTTTGGCTCTTCATTTTCAATTGCGCCTCTTTCTTACAAACATTTAGCATTTTCTCATCTTTTTCAAGGCAGATCTAAATGTATATGAGTTATGAATTTGTGTATAATCTATACTTCTACAGGGTTTTAAAACTTAATCGTAAATGGCTGCTTTTGACCTTTCCATTGGCAGTCTAAAGGAATCAGTGATAAAACACAATATGTTACAATATGTTCTAGAAACAGGGCTGGCTACAGGATCAATTCCATTTTATTTCGTGGCAGAGAATTTTAGGAATAACTCACTGACTAACCTGTTGCCGCCATCTTCAGCACTTATAATGAATGTTTGACTTGAAATCCTCATTATAGGGTAGTGGATAGCCCCCAAATTAATTCTTGCTCTTAATGAAATCTAGAAGAATGTCAAATTATATGATAAATTAATATTAGTGTTATGTTAATAGTTGGGGACATTTTAGTTTGGTTTTGTTTTCTGGTTTTGTTTTTTTAGCTTGGGGTATGAATTTTTTAATGTTTTTTAAATCTGGCTCAGATTTCATAACTCTTAAAAAAAAACAAACAAGGAAAAAAACACCCAACCTCATTTTGGTATTTTGAAAGAGAAAGGAAAAAAAGGGGATTTTTATATACCAGAGTGGGTGGGCAGAATAAATCTCCAAAAGAAAAAACCCACCATAGTAATAAGAGACCTTTCCTTTGCTACTTTGAATGGGATTACAGGTTCACAGAGTTTGATTTGCAAGCACAGGATAATGCATGAGCTTTTTGCTTTATTTCAGAAGTGGAATACCATAAGAAATTCTCCTTTGATTATAACCTGCTTTCTTCTGTGACTTGGCATCCAATTATTATCTCCAAACCACCTTTGGCCCAGCTGAGAGCTGTGCTGCCACTCAGTCCATTTTATTCCTGTCAATATCCACAGATTTGAGACAAAAAACATCAGATCAAATTTTGTAGGCAACTGTTATTGGCCAGGTTGGCTTTACTCTTCCCGCTGTATCTTGTTTGTGTGTTTGACGTGTGCTTTATGTATTTTGGGACACAAGATGCTGCTCAGACTATTACATCCTGTTCTAGGAAATTCTGATACTTCTTCCTTTACTGCTTCATTCTTCTCCAGAACAGAATTTTATATCAGCCCCCAGTAAAGGGATGGGAACTGCCCCTCAGTGTTCTCAACAGCCAGAGGATCTGAAATAAGATTTACAAAGATGCAGCAGTTCATTGATGGGCAGTTTTGAAAAGCTTTCCTTAGAAACGTGCCCTCAACACTTGAGACTGTCTGCTCCAGCAGTACATGGACATGGCAAAGCATCCCTTTAGTCCTATTGATTCCAGAGTCTTTCCATGTATTACACAGAAGGCATTTGGGTGTTTAAGTTTCCACTTTTCCTTAATGGTTTTTTGTCCCTTCAGTGCAGGGCAAACTGAACCTCGTAATATTTACAACTTTTCTCTTTCAAATGCTGCACTGTTGCTGTTAAACCTTCTCCAGAGGAGGAGCTACCACCTGGGCTGAAGTTGTGAGTGGAGCTGGTGATAGGAATGACTCCAATAAAGCTTATTCAAAACTCTTCCAGTCTAGTTTGGCTTCTATGAGCCCAAAGCAACAAAAGGGAAAAACAGCTAGCGTTTAACTCGATATTCCCTCTCTGTGGAGGGGTGATGCTGTTATTGAACATCTCAGTGAGCCTTGAGTGGCTTCTTCATTTTTCCTGCCCGTTTGTCTGCCCGTGTATTGCAGCAGCCCTCTTAGAGAGTAAAAATGAGCCAAGACACAGCCTTCTTGTTAAACACAGCACGAAAAGGGTCCTGGTTTATTCCTCTTCATGGCTTAGTCATCTTCAACCATTCACTGACTCTGGCTGCAGCAGCTCCTGCTGTAGGTTTCCTCTGCAGCCCCTGACTGCTGGTTATTTCCTGCTGAACTCTGACAGTGGGACTGCCGTGGCTGCAGAGCTCAGATCCTGCTAATGTCAATAATTATTATTCTTCCATTTTGCAAATAGGCCATGCGGGTATGATTTAATGCTTGCATTTCTCTCAGGGTGCACATTCAAACTTAGGAGAATGAGTGATCCAGGAAATAACCTGGGGTTTTAATTCTTAATTAAGAAAAAACATTTTGTTTTAAGGCAAACTACCATGATCCCCTGAGGGAGGTCCACAGAAGAAGGTAAGATGTCATTGTGCACTCATGAAATTAGGTCAGAACACACCCACATTTTTTCCATTTTCCATCCAGATTTGACTGGTATTAAATGATAATGGACAGATGGAAGAATCCCATACAAGAGGGCACCTAGAATTTTTTTTTTTTTTTTTTTTGCCAGGTTGACTGCAAATCCATCAAAATCTCTTGTTATTAGAGCTGCTAATGGGCTCCTAATTAGAAATTAGCCAGCCATATGAATAATATATAGTGTTTCTTAAGTCTGTCAACCAAGAGAACTAAACTGTTAACAGCCTAACTGCCAGGCTGATTCCTGCCAATTTAAGAATAGGATTTTATATACAATTTAGCCTTTTGCCTCATCATGACCAAATAGTTTTGAGGTGAGTTGTAGTAATTTTTGTGAAATGATTCTACACCAACCCATTTTAATGACTCAATCTGAATATTTAAGAATTTCACAGTATCGGTAGTGTTACTGTTTGTCGAATAGCAGTGTTTGTATGTTATTTCAGTAAGAAGAAAAATGTGCTTATTTGGCATTTCTGAAGTAGAGAAATAAGTTGCTTTCATCTGGAGATGTGAAATTAGTAAAGCTACTGATTTAGGTTGGTTGATTTTGTTTGGTCAATAGAAAATAATGTTTTGCTGGAAAAAGTTTTAATTAATTCAAGGTGATTACAATTAAATCAAGTACTACTAGGATAAAAAAATAGAGATATTTCTTGCTTTAGTTTGCTTCTTGACGGCTCTGTAGATTAATTTTTATTCTTTACTCCATTTAAGACAGCAGAAATGGGCACAGACAAAATTAAGAAATTGGTTGGAAAGTTATTTACCTTTGTCTACTTCATTGGAGCAGTGTATTTTTATATAAGTGAGATTACAGTTAGTGTTACTATTGGGTTGTTAATATAAATCATACAAAAAGAGGTGTCAGCAGGCAGACTGGAGTCAAGTTTGGAGGTAGGAGAGCAGGGAAATTTCGATGCCTTGTCTGGTTCTGCAGAGGTTAAACCACAAACATCTAAACTTGTGATACAATTTTGGATTCATTATTTATGTCCCAGGTGATCTTGGGATCCGTCTGTGTCCTGAAAAGCAGGGATTTGGAAAGTCCCATGGCACATGCAAATCCAAAATCCGGCTGTTAGATACTCAGGTGTCCCAGGCAGCTCCAGCAGAGCCCCTTGGTCCCGGCCAGGCTGAGGGTCAGGGATGGCCACTTCGCAAAAGCTGCTGGAAATATTGCAAAAGCTGTTAGCTAGGACATTTCAGAATAAGCATTTAGAACCAAATTATGTGTTTGCTAATGAACAGCATGCACAAAGGTGTCGAAGTCGAATGTCATGCAGAATGCTTCTGCAAATAATTGAGAAATGAAACAATTTCTCAGAATTGAACGTGATGATTTTTAAGGAAGCTCTTTTTTAAAGCTGTGAGGTGTTAAAATTATGTGTGCTACACATAACCTCACATGATGAGGATACTTTGGTATATTTTTCTGTTTTTTTCCTCTTTAAAAAAGTGTTATACATCAAGATAATGGTGGGACTTGGTGATCTGAAAGATTCTTTCTAACCTAAATGATTCTTGTGCTTCTAAGAAAGGGCAAAAGAGGGAAATACTTTTATTCAAGGGATTGATGGTCATCACTTCTTTGTAGCCTGATATTTTCAAAAAGCCACTTGCTTCAAAGTCTCTGACAACTGAGGAATTGATTTGGACTTGTAGGTGAGTTCAGAAAAAGAAATGTGTGTGCTGTAGTCAATATTTTAGCTTTAATGGGAATTTGAGTATTCCAAAGCTCACTCAGACATTTAATGGGCATTTTAGACTCACTAAGGCCCAAAGTAGTGTTCTCTAATTCTTGCAAATAAATATTTTAAAGTTTCTCTTTTCTAATGTGAGTGCTCAGATAATTGAGGCAAAGTGTTGCTGTTTAATAATTGCAATTAATTTTAATTGTAAATGCACATTTCTAGAGGAAAAATTACCCAGAGCACCTTTGCAGTTTTTCAGATGTGAACAGTAAATCCTGAAAGTGCCTAAAGCATTAAAAGCAAACAACAACAAAGGTCCTATAATTGTTGATTTAGGGTACATTAAAATTGAATAAACTCCTAATAAGTAAAAAATAAGCTAAAATGAGTACTCATTAATCTCATTTTAAGTAACTAGAAGCAAGGCAACCGTGTGTTGAGTTTTGGCAGAGGTGCTGGTGAGTTTTTTATTGGCAGAGGAATGCACAGACTGTGGTGGAATATTGCCTGAAAGCTGCAGGAGTTCCTCATACAGTGGTGCTGATTCATACTGTACAGCAGACTGCTTATTAAGACTTATTAGGAGTGGTTGGAGTGCCCTAATTAGTGTTCTGTGTTCTGTGCTTGTTCCTGTGATGGCACTTGAAGGTCACCAAAAACAAGAAAGAAAAAAAAAAAAGAAAAAAAAAAGAAAAAAAAAAGAAAAAANAAAAGAAAAAAAAAAAAAAGAAAACAAATTAAGATAACATCCCTGAAAGATGTAGGGACATTTCTGCATATTCCTTTTCAGCAAGTAGATCATTTTAAAGCAGTAATTTGTACAACTCAGGATAAAGACACAGTGGTTTTACTCTTTAAATATGGGTTTATGCAACTTTGCCATTTGGGAGTTGGCAAGATGCTGATAATTTAAGCTTTTTTTCTGTAATAGTCACTAAAAAGAAGAGCTGCTTTTTGGGCTGTGGGAGTATGAACCAAAGATCTGCAGCCTTGCTGGAAATAACAGCACAAATAATTTGTGTGAAGAGGCCAAGTTGCTGTGGCTCAGCTGTAACCTCAAATTAATATTAGGAGGTTGTGTTGGGATAATAAGGAATGATATTTTTATCTGAAACGACAGATCTCTATCTGGGAGTGATTGTGCTAAAGGGTTTCTTGGCAAATTCGAAAAAAACCCCTAATCATTAATTTTGCTTTTGAGGCTATTAATGACATTATGGTTGATGAAAACCCCAGTATATAATAACTGCTGTCTTCCCTTTTCTCTAGTATAGATGCAAATATGATTAGAGTGGTCATTCTTAACAGTTCTAAGCACAGGTTCGGTTGGGGAATGCTCCAATGTTTAACAGAAAATAGCCCCTGAATTTGAAATGGCTGAGACTAAAATTCAGGGTGTTGCAGAATAAGCCTTGTCCTGTTTGCTGAGGAAACCAGTAGAATTTGTGTCGTATTTTTGCCTGCCTGCCTGCAGGCAGAGCTTTGGTCAGATCACTTCTGCTTGGTTTATGCCAGAGTTAATTCAGTGGAATCCTCAGAAACTCTTCCAATGACTGTTGCTTTAGTATCAGAAACAACATAGGAATAAAAACTTTCACCAAAACAAACAAGCAAAAAAAACCCCAACAACCAAATAACCCCTAGAGGGAAAAAAAAGTGGAAAAGAAGCTGGAATATATAAGGTGCCATTATATTCTGGAATTACCCAAGAAACTGTCGTTGTGTTCCCAGGAAACAGCTCTCTGCATGTAAACATCGACTCTGCAGCATTGTTAGCTCTATCAGCAAAGGTGTGAATGCGGCACTTCAAATTAGAGGAGCTGGGACTTCTCATGATCTGTTTGTTTGCAAGATTTTGCAGTGTTAAAGCAAACTGTGCTAATTCCTAGTTTACAAATTGAGGAGACCTTCATCTGCTGCTGGATCCGTGGTGAAATTTGCAGTTTAGCTCCTAAATGCAGCCGAATCAGACAAGCACAGCTCAGTTAAATATGAATGCAACTAAAAGCAGAAGCCACTATGAGATACTTCTTATTTTATGATTTATGCCCTATAAATCTCTGTGTAATCTGAAAGAATTCTGAGAAAAGCTGAAGGACCTGGGAGGAATAGATGAACACGTTTATGAATGGCACTTTCAGCTGGAATTACTGAGTATGAATTAATTCTAGCAAATAAATTTTAATTAAAAAAAATTGCAGAGGAAAGTTTGATTGCTACCATTGGCTTTGGAGAACTCTGACTGGGAAGCTTTGCTGAAGTTCTTTGTTGGCCTGACAATTAAAAAATTCACTGACAGAAGACAGAGCCTTGCAGAAGCAGGAAATAGCAACTACAGGAAGAGTGTGATGCCAGTTCAAGGGATGATCTACCGTGATTTTGTTCTTACAAAACCTGAGGGTTTTTTCCTGAGGGCCAACAATATTTCTGTCCTCCCATACGCACCAGAGCCAACCAACTCTTCAGACAGCACAAAGTCATTTTAATTAGTCTGTGCCCCCTCTAGTCTTAGAATGTTCTGCCACTTGCTAAAAACACACAGCTGGTCATGGAACGGTAGTCAAGAAGTTGGTCTGTAGGAAATAATAATAATTTGAAGGCTTGAGCCCAAGCTTTGAACTGCAGTTGGAGTAACAGCTCTTGCTGATCCTGTGCTGAACCACACCGTACAGAAATATGTGCTTTTCTTAGGTGGCAGAGCACCATAACACCAAACAAAAATGTGGCCACAATCCCTGTCCAGACTTCTGTGGTTGTCAACTTTTCCAGGAAAGGCCAGCAGCCACGATGAAAGGATGCTGAATGATCAGTTCCAGCTCCCAGACCATAACATTTTAGATTAAGAATCACCCAGTCTGTAGATTTCAATTTGGAATACGGTAAGAAGCTAAATTTTAGTTTGATTTCTGTAATTTTCTACATTAGCAGAATGTCCTGATAGACTCTTCAACTTCTCCAATGTTCCCAAAAACATCTTCTCAATCTTCTGCTTTGCTCTTGCCCAGCAGCGCTGTAGGTTTCTGAGATGTCCTTGCAGGATTGGATTTCTGTTTTCCTTTCTCCTGCAGCAGAAATTCCCATCTCCCCCTTTACATCCCCTTGCAGTGGCATTTGTTGCTCCCTGGTGTACTGGAAGAAATGCCATTAGGAGCTTGCAAAGTATTTTTATTTTTTTATGAGTCTTTCAGATCTTCCACCTTTCTCTTGACCTAGTAGCTCGTCAGCTTCCCCTCACCTTCCTTCTCTTTTATAGAATCTTTACCACCATTCATTTGGAAAGAATAGGTAAGATCTGGGGTTACAAACCTGTTTGAAGTGTGAGAAATCTGCCTGCACTTACACAAGCCCATGTTAGCACATCAGCACAAGCACAGTCAGCTTGGTCACTGGCTAAACGCCTTCAAAGGGTGGTGAAACTGGAGGCAATTAGGGGAAAAAAACCACAAACTTTTGCAGAGACTTAATATTATGATAGAAAGGAGAATTTTGTGTGTTTGTCCATTATTCTATGTGCAATGGACCCCAGGAAATGGATCTCCCACAGTCAGGCTTAATATAAATGGACTCAAATTGTGAGGGAATGTTTCACAAATGTTTTTGGAACAGAGAAAGAGAGAGGCAGGAGCTGAAGACGTTCAGGAATATATTACTTATCTCCTGCAGAACTCCTGGGATGTATGATATCCCCAGGAAATGTCCTGTCCGGTTCCAAACTCGGCGTGCCAGCCCCAGCCCATCCTGAGCTGCTGTGGCACAGGCTCGGGGCTGGCCGCAGCATGGCTGTGCCCTCCCCAGCTCTGCACCCTGGCGGGCGGGGGAAGGCTGAGGGCACCCTCTGAAACCCCCAGAGCCGGGTGCGTGGGAAGGCTCAAAGAGCTGAAAACAGTGATGGGGAAAGAACGTTTGTGGTGCTGCTCGTGAGCAGGAGAGCACCCAAAAGCATGTGCCAGCTGCACACAAACCAGGATTTCAGTGCTGTAGGAATATGTTATGAAACGTGTTTAAACTAGGTAAGAGGAATGTGAATCTGAGCTGCACGAAAGGCCTAAAGTCACAAGGTTTAGGCTGGAGATCAGGGACAGGTTCTGCTTCCCCAGAGGGTGCTGGCACTGCCCAGGCTCCCCAGGGAATGCATGGGCACGGCCCCGAGGCTGCCAGAGCTGCAGGAGCCTTTGGGCAGCGCTCCAGGGATGCACAGGGGGGATTGTTGGGGGTCTGGGCAGGGACAGGGGCTGGGCTGGATGATCCTGATGGATCCCTTCCAGCTCAAGATGTTCTGTGATTCTAAATATTGCAAATAAAAATTAATTTACAGATCCCAAAAGCTTGTACCCTGTACTGTTTGTTTTTTTCTTCACTGGTCAGTATTTGTGTGGTGCAATTTGCTGCTCAGACACACAACAACCTGAAATGCACGCCAGTGAAATGATCTTTCTTCTGAGTTAACCTGTTTAAAGAAGTAGTCACAGGAAGGAACAGTATTTTTCCAGACTTTTATTTGAAAAGTTACAGGTGTGGAATAGCAGGTGTAAAGTTATTAGAAAGAAACTTGTTGAATTTAGATTTGGACTTTTTAGTATCGTGGCTGTTTTAAACAATAATAATAATACTACTAATAATAGAATTATTTTAGTGAGAGTAATCCTTGTTCTTATGATGAAGATGTTGGACCAGGATAGATGTAACTTGAAGGACATTAAATCCCAAAGGTGTTACCTGAAGTAGGGATGTGTGGAATCCTCTGCAGGTGTATTTGTGAGTTTAATCAATACCAGGAGGGTTGCACTGTGCCAATGGGGTTTGTGTGATCAGCGCACAAAAAACCGGCCACAGAGGAGCTGTGAGGCACATTCTGTTGTCTGTCACACCACAGACACATCATAAGAAAATGCACAAGAATTTCAACCGAATGAGAACCAGAGTATTTGCCTATACTCTCTGCTGCCGCATGTGCAGTAACAGAGCTCTGTTGTGTTCTGTGAGCTCCCAGCAACTGTGACAGCCTCTTCCTTTCGAGTCTGTGGGCAAAACGGAACCCTGTGTGTGGAGCTGTTGTGAGCTGTCCATCAGCATCCATTGCCTGGGTTATAGTGATGCATCCCCACCCACCAAGGGGAGAACCACGCGCTGCTCCCTCACCTTTAGCCAAAGCCACATTCCACATGAAAGCATCCTAAGTGGGGAGCTGATCCATTCCAGGGGACTTTGTGTTTTGGAAAGCCAGGATGTTGATTTATCCCACGTTCAGCGTTATGGCTTAATTGCAGAATCAGGAAGGAAGAAAAAGGAGATGGAGAATTCCATGATGAGGAAAAGGATTGATTTAAAAGGCCTCCTGCATAAATTATTGGCAATGGAGGCGAGCTCTCATTAGGATGCATTGTGAATAAGGAGCTTGCCTTATCTTTACTGGGACTCAGATCTTGGCTATTTAGGTATGAGGCACGTGACTTAAGTAGAAAATATTCTCATTTTCTGTCTGTACTCCAAGTGGAATGGGTGAAGTGGGGCAGGAGCCTTTCCCTGGTTTCTGTTTGCAAGCAGCCTCTGTGATCTTCCATCACCCATTTCTTGGTCAGGACTCCCGGGTCACCTGTCCTCCTCCCTCTGACTGGGGCCGCTCAGGGGGCCTCTGAAGGCTCTGAGAGGGTTCCCTGTCCTGCTCTAATAATCCCTGGGCTGGTGGAAGAGAATACAGCAGAATTTTGTCTGCAGCACACGGCCCTAGAACAATGCCTCCCCAGAGGTCTCTGTGAGTCTCTACAGTAAGATGTGAACAAACTTTCATCCTCTTCACAGAAGCCCAGCTGCACCCAGGTCAGTATCAAAACTGCTTTTGCCTTCTTGGTCCATGGAGCACCTTGGGATGCTCCAAGCATGGTCTCAGATCTTGGAGTTCTCTTCATCATTCTCTCATCATTATATGCCCTGCTAGGTTGGTAACAGTCAATTAGGAATGACAAACAGCAAAAACGCTGCCTCTTCCTGGCTTTACAAACTCTATATTTAAACACTCTCTCCTGTATTTTGATTTTTAATAGCTTTGAATAGAATGGGTCTATTGGCTAGGAGGAGGTAGAAATAATTTATTATTTTTTAAGTTAGAATTTGCATACTTTATTGAAGAAAAGCATCTGAATGTTGGCTATCTGGTTAAAGTGAAATTTCTTGCTTTAAAAAGTGGCAGGAGTGCAACACGATGTTTATTCAGCTTATTTCAAGAAAATGGGATGGGAAAAGTAAAGGTTAGAGGCAGAGAAGTGTTATTGCTAACAACAGATTGATTTTTGTATACAACGTTATCTGTAGTCTCCTGTACCACGAAGAAAGAAGAAAAAAAAAACCCCTTAAATTCTGGTCTTAGCTGTTGCTGCTTCCTTTCGTTGAAGTTAAACCTGATTTTACTGTGGGGTTTCCTCTTCCTGCCAGCTCAGAAGCTCCTGTCTCATTTTTCCAGTGCTCCAGTTCCACTCCTGTACAGCCTGGGAATGGGCAACCCCCTCCACCTGAAGTTCATGAAAAAATGCTTCCTTTTAAAAATGGAATATGCATCAGGAACTTTGTATCTTCTGCATTTCAATCCCTCATTNGTCTCCTGTACCACGAAGAAAGAAAAAAAAAACGCTTAAATTCTGGTCTTAGTTGTTGCTGCTTCCTTTCGTAGAAGTTAAACCTGATTTCACTGTGGGGTTTCCTCTTCCTGCCAGCTCAGAAGCTCCTGTCTCATTTTTCCAGTGCTCCAGTTCCACTCCTGTACAGCCTGGGAATGGGCAACCCCCTCCACCTGAAGTTCATGAAAAAATGCTTCCTTTTAAAAATGGAATATGCATCAGGAACTTTGTATCTTCTGCATTTCAATCCCTCATTTTTACATTTTTGTGCCCAAAAAAATTCACTTATGGAAAATTCCCTACTGCATAAAAATAAAATCATGAAGTTTGTTTTGCAGAACCAAATTATAATTTAAGATTCATAAAACCTTAAATTCCACTGAAGCCTCTGTTGAAATACTGTGAAACCAGTCATTGCAACTATTTGCAGAATTCGAGATAACAGAGTAGGCTGAAGTGATTAGGTTAGGGGTTAATCTGTGTTAAATATGCTGTGGGATAAAGACAAATGTCAACACAAATTGCCAGAGCTTGTGGTGTCCCCCAGCAGTTATTCCTGCTCCTTGATGCTGTTTAGGGCAGATTCCAGATTTCAGCATGACTTAGAGGTGCCATGGGGAGATGACTTGAATGGTAGAACCTGCCTTGTTGAGCCAAATATATCTTATCTTAACAGCTTCACCTCCAGAACACAAAATGCGTCGCTGTAGCTGCAGTAAGAAACCCCCAGATCCAGAACCTGCAATTCCATTGTGTGCAAAGCACCTGCGGTATCTCTGTCGTACTCGAGGCTGCAGACTTGCCCTGAGCAGCTGCAGTTCTACAGGAATGCTCCAAGGCAAAAGTTTGCACAAAACCCCTTGACTGTGGTCCTGTCTTTTGTGGCAATTTTTCTGTACTAGTGAGTGTCTGTTCCCAGTAGATGCCCTGGGTTTGGGCCAGGCTCTGAATGCAGACATTGGGCACAACAAGCTGTGCAGAGCATGAGGGTTTTCCTTGGATTCCCTCTCTTTGTCCAGGGTGGGCTCTTGGGGCACCTCTAGCTTTGCTGGGCTGCAGATCCTGTGCTGGGCTGTGATGACAACCCCAGTGTTACTGCAGGCTTATCCCACTGTTAGCTGGAGATCTGTCAATAAAACTGCTTTCACTGCAGTCTCGTGGTCATCCAGAGCAGGGCTCTGCCTGGAACGTGCCAGAATTTCTCCCCCATCTGAATCCCTGATTTCCTTCCTTGGAGGTGGAGAGGAGAAAGAGCCTCTGGTCCTGACAAGAAATGCCATCCTTCTCCTCCAGCCTACAAAGGAAACCCAAACCTGCTCTTGCCAGGCTTCCTGCAGGGGTTACTGGAGGCAGATGAGTTGCGCCAGGAAGGAATTGAGACTTATTTTCTGGCTTTGTTGCCCTCCATTGGCTTGGTTGCAGATGAAACTGTAGCATGAATACATCCAGGGCTGTGCTCCATGGGGATGTCACTGAAAATACAGCAGGGTGGGTCACCAGCAGTTCAAGTTCTTAGTCTGATGTTTTCAAATGTTTTACAGCATTTCTGTAAAAAGCTCCATCTTATATTTCAATAGGCGGCGTTCAGCATTTCAGCAGGACAAACTCAATTTCTACAAGACAAAGCCTATCCCTCATCTTGCTTTGAAGTGCTTATAAAAATACCTGGTTTAGTGTACACATGGTGAGTAGTCAAAAAGTAAATATTTCTTTAAGTGACCTAGTAATTGTCTACAAAACATCTGCTAAATTTCATGTGGTTTGAAACATTTAATGAAACTTCATGACCTACTAATTAACTTCAAACACCTGCTAAATTTAATCTCATTTTAAGTCTCTCCTGAAAAAAATGTTTTAACAAAAACTTTGTCTTTTTGTGCTGTTTTTATCATACTCTTAAATGTTGTCTTGAAATTCAGTCCAGCTTTGGCAAGGAAAAGTGTTTGGAAGGAAGTGGGTTATAAAATAGTTTTTAAATGATTTCATGTGCAATTGTTACAAAGACTTATCTGAAATGTTTCATGCTGTGATAGATCCTTTAAATATTGTGATATCAGAGACAGCTGAGTGATGTACTGAGAGCACAAATTTATTAGCTCTTGCCTATTATTATGTTATAAACTTGTCTGAGTGAGTGTGAACCTGAATGCTGAATGAAAGCAAAGGGAAGACTAAACAAAGTCTGAAGTCCCAGTTTTCTGCTGGGCTATTCCCTAACAGCACATCCACACTTCCAGACAGTTCTTTGAGCTTCTATTATTTTTTTTAAATGTAACTTCACTGAGACAAAAATCACAGTGTCTAAGAGTATACTTCACTTACTTTCCTCATGGACCATGATCTTCAGAAACAATTTTTGGACCTGGTGACTACTAAAGGTCAGAAATCTTCCCTTCTGGTATGTTTTCTGGAATGTTTGTTCCTAATAAGCACAAGCACTGAAGGATGTGAAGGGTATACTCAGATCACTTTAGAGTACATCAACCATTTTTATGACAAAGGGAGGAATTGAGGATTTAAAGGGGGGGTTTATTTGTTTTGGGTTTTTTTTAAGGAAAAGGATTTGTATCTGAAGCTAGATTAATTTTTTTTACCACAAAGATGTGTCATCAGCATCTCCCAGTTAGCTGTAGGTGTTGTTTTCTTTCTGGCTCATCCAGTTGTGTTGAGTGCTTGTGAGTTCAGGGGCTCTCTCTCCACCCCACCAGTAATAACCTCGTGACTTCAGTGATGCAGAACCCAAATTACCTGCCTAAATATCAGCACAAAAGAATCACTCAGATGGCTAAGTGCAGTGTCAGGGCTGTCTTTTTGAAGTATCTTCCACTTGTTTGGTCTGTGGTTGCTTGGTTGTGTTTTGTGCTTGGTTTTCATTTAATTTTCATTTTTTCAAATCTTGGTTCAGCAAATTAATAAAAATGCAGCCTATGAAAACAAAGAAAAGAAATGTGGCCATTCCAACCCCTAAACTGACACTGCTGCTCAGTGTTGGTGGTGACTGCTGACTCAAATGAGCTTTGGACTCGTGGTCCACAGGGGTTTTCTGTGTCCTGAGCCATCCTGCCATGGTTTTCTGGTGGTTCTGACAGGCTGTGCCATCAGTGCCCTCACTGATGTTCAACCCCAGAGGTTCTTATAAAGTCAGCCATTATTTGCTTTCTCCCCATTCAACCATCTCCCCAGTGAACGAGAGGATGGAGTCGCAAGGATGTTAATCATGCTGGAGTCTAATTAGTAGGTTCTAAAGATGTCCAGGAATTAAAGTGGGGAGTGCCGGGGGATGTTCCTGAGCTGGCCTTCCCATGGCACAAATCATACACCAGGCACAGGCTGGGGGCTCACTCAGCACTGGGGCTGAAAAACATCCAGAAACAGCAAAGGAAGCACATTGGAAAAGTTTTGATTTTGAAAAGAAAGCAATGAAGAACAGCAATTAGCATTAATAATTAAGGGAGAAAAGTATTTGACAAGATTACCTTTTGTTTAAAGGATCTGTTTTGAAAGAATTAAAATACTGATGCAAATTGACTTTCTTTAACACTTTAATCATCTTGTTAATTCCCTTTTATTAGGAAATCCCTGGTCAGAAGTTTCTACCAGAGCCCAGCTAGAGAGGTCTTTAAAATTTGCTTTTATTGCGTGTTTGTTTGTCTCCTGCCTGGATTTTCCAGTGACCAGACACAGAGAATGGCCAAATTCAGGGAAAGGATTGGAAGAATTCCTGTTAGCACTGTGTGGTTTTAGATCAGGGTCAAAATTCCAAGACCATTGATGTCAGGATCCCACCAGCCTCCGAATGACGTGGAACATCTGCTTGGGAGAGAAAGGTGGGATCAGGAAGGGAAAGCACTGCTGTGCTAAAACAGAGCTTGGCATTTTCATTTTGCTTTTTTCCTGGGGAAAAAAAAAAAAAAATTAAGCCAGAAAGGTCTGCATCCTTTTCGTTTTTTGAAGGCATAGTTTTGTTGACCCACAGGTTATAACTGTTATTCAGATGAACAGCAAAGGCTGAAGGAAAGTGTTATAGTGCAATTTGTAGGGAATATCCTGTGTACATTGTAATAGCATAAAGAAAAGCAATTTAATATCTTTCACGCTGAATTAGTAATGTAGAAAAAATTATAAATTGGGATAGAATGTTACAAGAATTATAATGGATGAAAATGTGCTAGAGGAAAAATTGTTTCTTCCTAAAAACTGAAATGAAATTTAAATTTCCTGAATTTTACGTAAAGTGACAATTATAATATTTGCAACAAAAACCCCCAACCCTATAAGCAGTAAGTTGGTAATTTGCACTTGCTGAAAACATGCACTCTGCATTTTTTAAATTCCCTAATTAAATCCTAATTAGCATGTGCACTAGAGTGTTAATTCTTGCTGTTATTCCTCCAGGGTATCCCTACACCTTCAGGAACATAAGCTTACTCAGATATGTAAAAGATAATTATCAATAAGTAGGACTATGACATCGTATGTTCATTATGCTACTTATTTGTTATGTGCCTGCTGGTCTGGAGCCAGAAAAGAAAGAGAATTTGTTTTGTTTCTGGCTCTGTATGAAAGCATTCAGCTTTGTCAGTGGGATACCACAGCAGCCCCAAAATTGGTCAGCATTTTATCAGGTAATAACAACACTGGTGCAGTTTTTGCTTGGAAAACTTCAGGTTTCATTGCTTGTGTGTTCCTAAAACCTAGAAATTCCTGTTGATAGGCTGCAAAATAGAGAGGGGGAAAGGTCCAGTTTAAACGAAGCAGTCAGGTCTCTGGTATAGAGCTTGTGGATGTTTCTATCCTCATGCTGACGTTCCGCCTTTCATACTACTTGAAGTTCATATCAATTACTTGGAGGCTGATTCCTGTTTCCAAGGAGCACTAGTTAAGCTAATAAAAAAAAGGTATTAATGAAACACCTGTATTAAACCCCAACAGAGAAAAACCCAGACACTGTAAACAGAGGAGCAGTGACATTTCTTGGCAACCAGGAATAAATCAGCCAGTGGGGCTGTGGAAGGCACAGGGATGGGTTCAGTGTGTGAGAGATGTTCTGAGAATCCTCTCCAGAGGGCTGAAAATCCTCCTGACACGGGGCCTATCGTTGGTGTTTAGGAAAGGACAAAATTGGGGTTGGGTGGTAAATCATTTATTTGTGCCAAACAATCACTGGGTATCTTTCTCTGCTGATCAAAACAGGTATAAATGATCAACTGTACTCATAAGGGGAAATTTTCTGCTCCTGAAGCTGGCACTTAGATTGGACTCAGTGGCTGGATTACAGCCATTCCCTGAAGTGACTGGAAATAAATGGTTTTCTCCCATGCATTTTTCTGTCCCTCTCTGCTCCCTCCCACAGCAGGGATGCTGTCACCACATGTGATGATTTACAGGTCATTAAGTTCTTGTCCTGGATGTCAAAGGGGCTCATTTTTTTCCATCTGAAGGAGGTTTTAGAAGTACTTTGTCAGATGTACTAAGTTCTCACATTTTTGTTCATTACAGTTACAGTCAGACTTTGAATATAAGGGGTGAACCCCCGTGAACAACATAAACTCAGCTGTCCTTGCCATTACATAACCTGATCTGTAGTAACAAATTATTATTGGGAAAAAAGCTTTCTCTAAATAAAGCAAAATCAATAAAAACATATAATGTATTCATGTTTGCCACGTCTAATGAGTTTCAATCGCATTTAGAATTGAATATCTATTTTACTCTATGTGTTTTAGTGACTTTGACTAAAATTGCGAAGATTAACTTTTCCTTAAGTATTTAGAAATAATTTCTTCACCTTACTTAGACTTTTGTTGGTCTAGAGTTGCCTTGGCTGTAGCAAAATAATCCATTACCTATAGAAAATGAAGGTTAGGAGGTCTGTAAGAAATCATGCACTAAAATAGCTGTTTATCTAATGTATTTATAGCAACAAATCAAAAGGGTTTCTGCAGCCTTTCTAGAAATCTCTGACAACTTAGTACTTCTTTTAGTCAGAAAACTTTTCCTAATATCTAAAGTAAATCTTTGAACCAAATTATAATGCCTGTCATTTGTTTTTTCCAGCCCTGCTTAGGATGACTGTCATTTTGCAGATTTTTGCATTGTAAGTCTCTCATGAATCTCACTTTAATGTTTTCTTTTGTAAATCAAATACATCAAGTTCCTTCAGCTCCTCTTTATCTGTCATGTTCTAAAATCTATTGTCTTTGTTGTTTCCCTCTTGTAAAGCCTGGAATTTGGCGTCATCTCTTTTGGGATCTCAGAACTTGGCTCATACACTGGTCAGGAATATTTGTCCGTGTTTTGCAGTCCTGCTTGTGCCTCAAGAATGAGCAAAGGGGGTTGGGGTGTTTTACAGCTGTTTAAATTCTACATCCTCTATTCTTTGCTTCAATTCTGCATCTGACCCTTTTCTTGTTCGTTGTTCTTGGTGCATCTCGTGACTTACTCCCACACACAATGACTAGAATCAGCCTTTACCAGATTTCATCTAGAGGTCTTCATTAACTTTGTTTCCGGCTTGTAAAGATCGTTTTCGATCACAAAGATCCAGGCTTGCATGTCCTCCTGCCTTCTTTCCCCTGCACTTTTTCCCTGTCCCTCTTCACTGGAGAATAATTTAGATATTGCTTGAGTGGACTCCTGTGAATTTCCACCTTAAAGCCTTTTTCAGTTCAAAATAAGAATATTGGTAATTGCTTCTTGAACATATCTCTTAAATTTATTAAGGATTTAGCTCAAGGGGTTTTTTTCATCCAGGTAATACTTCCCTAGCTTGCCAGTGGAGATTCCATGCCTAGCAGCATTTAAAGCTTTATAGAAGTGGGGCTGTATTACAACTACTGCTTCTGCCTTATCACTTACACCAGTTACCTGTAAAGGAAGGACATTTAATTGGTTGCTCCTGACAAATCTGTGTTGCTGATTTCCATCACTTTATTATCCTGTAGGTGATTATTAATTGATTATTTAACATATCTTTTTTCAGCATCTGTCAAGCAATTGATGTGGGGTTGGCTACTTATTATAACTCTTTTTACTTGTTGGATGGGAGGCGAATCTGTGCAATATTTGTATTCCTTTTAGACTTCCATATTCTTTGTTGGCTGTAGGTAGCATTGCACTGAAATTTGCTTGTATTATTCCTTTGTTTACATCCTCACTCATATGTCTTTTCATTGTCTTTGCAAATTTCCATTTGGATTTTAATTCTGTAAAGAATATCTTCAGCCATCCTGCTTTGGATAGCTTTATCTTTTCTTTTTCATCAGAGCTGCTCCATCTCTCCATTCCCCTGTCCTTTCCTCCCCTGCCGGCACTCAGGAGATGCGGTGTATCCTGACCAGGACCCGGTCTGCTCTCACAGAACTCTTTGGGTTTTGAGCCAGAGTGATGCTTCACCTTCCTGAAGTTACCTACCCGCGCTTTGTCTGGGTGTTTCCTCCTGGCTTTGACACACTTACAGTCAGTTCTCCCTGCCAAGTCACACTTTCCTGTGGGCTCTGCATTCCCTGCCTTTCTGCTCATGTTTGGCCAGGCTGAGGCTGGAGGGCTCCTGCCTGGGCAGGCACATCACAAGCACAGCCCTCTGTGAGGGTTACACCAGGTCTGGGGTTCTCTGTGCTGAGCAGCTCAAGAATCTCTGCCTCTTCCTCTCCTTGGCTGAGCTGCCTCCTCGGTTAGACAGTGATTTCTTCAGGGTTTGTTTTTTGCCAGTTCTGAAGTCTCCAGTCTCAAGATTAGTGAATGTTTAAGAGCTGGTCTAGTTAAAGCCTCTCATTTCAAACTATAGATACCAGCTCTTGAGCAGGTGTCTAATTCTTTTACTGTTTATTAAATGTTGAATCTAGTTGAAGGTGTCCCTGTCCACAGCAGGGGGGTTGGACGTAGATGATCGTCAAGCTCCCCTTCCGAAACAATTCTATGTTTAGAAACTCTATATAAATTATTTTTGCCCCAAAGATTAAAAAATTAGTGTTTAAATTGTTCCTGCCAAAGGCCATGACTTGGCCAGGTTGGCTTTGACGCAGAAGCAGGATCCTGAAGTGGTGCTTCCTCTGTTTCCCTGGAATACCTCCTGCAACCACGCTGCATCAACACCTGCTGATGGCTGTGGTGAGGTCCCTGCTACAGAAATCACCTGCAGAAAGGCTGAGGCTGTTTGCATGATTCCTCAGCACACACCTGCCAATCTGTGAAGATTCCATGATTTCTCATCCTTAGGAGGGTATCCTGGCTGAGGGCAGGGCACACTTTTGAAGTGGTTTGGAGAGATTCCTGCTCTGCCTCCATGAGGAATAACTTTAGGTTAGTGCTGGAGGTTGAGCTGGAGGCTGTCAGGGATTAAATCACACAGCGCTGTGTCATTGCTTTGTTTCATGTCACACTCTTTCTTGTCAGCTGATGTTTCACTTTTCATAGTATAGGGAAACCAAAAATAAGTTTTCCCACAAACTCTGGACTAACTAGACTCGACATTCCTATTTAGATAATTGCATTCATAGTTGCCTTCTGGGTTTAACATTTCTTTCTTAATTCAGACGAACGTTGTGATTTAACTTGAGAAAAGGACTGAAATGTTTGTCTTTACTCAGATAAATCTTTTGATTTAACTTGAGAAAAAGACTGAAATGTTTCCTTGTACAGAGAGCTTTCCAAACGGATTTCTGTCTCACAGTTTCTCTGTTGTAACCTTAGCATGCTCTGGGTGTTTTATTCTCAAGGCTTATTGATAATTTATGAGTGTTAATCACATGGTCTCTTACCAGGTAGTTTCCATGAAACTACTGAAAACCTAAGGGAAAACCAGGGCAAAGTGAAGGGTGATTTCCACATGGGTCCCATTCCCACCTGTGGTAGAGACACAGCTGTGCCACAGCTAATGATCACCTCCCTGGATTATCTGTGAAAAGCATTTTACAAATGTCCCTTGGTCAATTCAGGGCTATGTCACCTCTTTCATGATAATGTGACTGACCCTCAAAACCAAATTTTAATAGAGCAACTGCTGCCTTTTAACTGCTGAAATATCTGAATGGTTTTCAGTCTTTCTAAGAAACAAACATACCTAGAATTTAATATTTTCTTGTTAATGTTTCTTAGTATTGCTGAAAAATGCAGCAACACAGAAACTGTTGAATGTTTAAAGCACTATAAATTGAAGGCCATTATGTCATTGTTGTCCTTTCACCTTGGAGTCCTTCAGGAAACCATTGGTCTAGAACAGCATGGAATAATGGCTATTCTGTGTCTGAGTGCTGCATCTCAGTTATCTGAGAGATAAAATTTTAATGCTTAGTTTGTGCCCAACGGGCAGCAGGGGCTTTGAGGGAATACATGGCTCACCTGCCAATTGGGAAAATACTAGTATAGAAAAAATAACAATGTGATCATTCCCTGAAGTATCCCCATCAGAAGAAATTTTCTATATTTAACACACTGAGCTGGGAGCATTGGCATGGCCTTATCGGAGATACTGTCCTAGCAGTTAAATTGCAGAATGGGAAGTTAACAAATGTTAAATCATGTAAACATACTTTGAGCTGCATAAAATGCCGCCTTTCATGACAAACATGCAGTTTAGATACATTTAATATGTGTGCCAGATCAAAGGAATTGCCTAATACTACTTCTCTCCTTTCCACATGTTCATATCTAAAGATGTCTGAGCCTAAACTAGGAGTTATGTGCACATAGTGATAACACCCTGCGTGCAAAGAGAGATGTGCAGGTCTGGTCTAAAACTGGGCAAGGAATTTCCAAAGAGAACTGGACTAGGGAAATACTGGTTTTAAACCAAAAGTGAGCATCATTCTCTGTGTAGCTCAATACTCTCTAATTCTGAACAGTTTTAGTTATTGTTAACTTATGGTTTGGAGATTGTTTTGCATCAGTACATTCTGTAGGAGATTGCATTCATCAAGTGCATCTTCTCTCTTCCAGGAATGTTTGCACATCACGGAACACTGGACATAAACTGAAAAAAATCCACTGTTGTTAGGCACTGAACTTTGAAAAGGTTGCCCAGCAGGGAACCATGTAATTCTTGGGCATTTAGTGACTAGGACTGGCACGTCAGGGATGCAGGCAGAATGCAGCACGAGGAGGGGAAGCTCTGTGAATGTGCATGGACTGTGCTGAGAGCAGTGGCTCTGTTCAAGGCCCTCTCACAGAATTCCGTTTGGAGCAAAACCTCTGGCTTTTGGAAATAGCCATGAAAATATTGCAGTGGGTGCTGATGAAGAATTTTTGAAAGAATGGCTTCCAGAAGAAGAGTTTCCCAGTATTTTATAGCATCCCATTTCTAAAAGAATTTGAAGCACTGGATTCCTCCCTGGCAGGGTGGGCAGCCCTGGCACAGGGTGCCCAGAGCAGCTGTGGCTGCCCCTGGATCCCTGGCAGTGCCCAAGGCCAGGTTGGGCACTGGGGCTGGGAGCAGCCTGGGACAGTGGGAGGTGTCCCTGCCCATGGCTGGGGGGGGCACTGGGTGGGCTTTAGGGTCCCTTTCCATACCCAACCTTTCTATTATTCTGTGATTCTATGATTTTTAATTCGACATCACTTTTTGAATTAAATGCACAACATTGCATGTTAAGTTTAAATTCAGACTGTAAATCACAGAATTATAGAATATCCTGAGTTGGAAGGGACCCACAAGCACCATCAAATTCCAACTCTCGGCCTTGGCTTAGAATATTAAAAAATATAAAAACTACAACATAGCAACAACAGAACCACAGAAGCAGTTAATTGGTGTCTCCAAGCCTTTTGGAGCAAGAGACTGTGCAGAAAGATGGAGAAATGCTAAAACTGCAATTGCCACCTGGCTTTGTCCTAACTGATCTCTACTCTGCAACCTTTTCCTGTGCTTCCCCCTAAGCATGTGAGTCTTTTAGTTAAAAAAAAAAAAACAAAAACAACAAAACAAAAACCACCAACAAAAAACCAGCACCTTGCAAGCAGTGCTGTAATAACTTACAATTTAGGCTGTTCATGCAGAAATGGAGTAGATGACATTGTAATCATTGCAGTAGGATGCATGCTTTATTACAGTGTGGCTTTAAACTATCCCGAGGAAGGTTATTCATGCTACACTAGCCAGGGATCATTTTTGTTAAACAAGAAAAATAAAACTGCTAAGTGCTAGATCATTTAGGCGGCTGCAGAGCTCAAGCCTGTCTGAGTGTTCTTCAGTCTCTCCTGAAGAACACGCTATATTTATGTGGCTTAAAAATCCACACCCTGCCTTAGGGGCAACAGCCAAAAACCACCAACTGAGGAGCAGCGCTCAGAGGAGCAACACTCAGTGCTGGTGGGGAGGAGAGAGGCCCTAAGGGTCAGTGCTCGGTATTCACACAGATCTTTACTTTGGAAAATAATATTTGCAGCTTCTTGCTGCTTCCTTTCAACAGCGTGTGAGGATGAGAGCTGTGAAAAAACAATGATCCACTGATGCAAGTGAAACTGCTGAGCCTTCACGTGAACCTATCATCCAGAGTTCCTGGCGGCTGGGCTTGAAAAAACAAACCTGAGAGGCAGAATCCACAGCTGGGAAATTTTCCTTTAAACAAGGGATTTTCCAGGTGAAAGGGATAGATCTACTACATGGAAAGAAAAAGCCTTTTCTTACTCACAGGATGGGAATATATTATTGTTATTAAGATTACTTATTTGATATTTTAACCTGATATTATATGTACACATCTCAAGTTTTTGGAAGATATATTGGTCCTTTCAGTATAAAACTAACAAATAAATTATATAAGTTACAATATTTTAAATTTATCTTTTTGTTTAAAGAAGCCTCACTCAATATAATTTCCAGATTTCCCTGTATGAGGAAATATTATCTTCTTGCACTTTGCACAAAATTGCTACCTTCTGGGTTTGTGACATTTTAGTAAGTAAAAGGAAACTGAATATTAATATTTATCAAACCAGCTTTATTTATGAAATGCTCATATGGGCAAAATAGGATGATGCGTTGATTTTTTTCATGCATTAGATGTTTTATATTAGATATATATTGTACTATCTGTGCATCTAACTTAAGTTTTGCATAAAACGAATGTGTTTTTTAAAATTTGCTCAGTCTCCTTTATACTTTGAAACATTCCTCAGATTTTGGGAAACTTTTGGGGCATTTTTTTAGTAGGAGGCTACCCATAGTCTTGGCGCTATGCAAAATGTGTTATAGTTGTACAGTTTTATTAATACTGATTACGAAATGAAAGTAGAATGTGAAAAGATGTCATGTTTTACTGCAGTGTTTTACTTGGATTGTAAGAAATCATATGGCAAACAAAATCACACATAATGAAAGGTAGGAGAGTGTCGGTAGGAAAAGCACTTGCACAGAGCATTGGGAGGATTGAGAGCAGGAGGGTTGGGGAAGATGAAATAGGAAAGCCTTATGAATATGATTCCTTAGCAAAAGATTTTGAAAATATAAAACCTATGAGCAAAGTTGAAATGAAGGTGAACTTTGAGATGCCAAGCCATCAGTTACTGAACAACTGGAAAAGACAATGGCTCAGCCAGCTGAAGAAGCATCTCCCTTGGATGAACAATACCCTTGGCAAATAGGGGGATGCCGAGGGTCCAAAGGTCAGAGGGACCTCACCAAAGTAGTAGGGAAGAAAGAAGGGTCTAGGAATTAGTTAGCTTTTAGGGTTTAAAATGTAACACATATGGTAATGTAGTAATTCTTACAGGCTGTATGTAAATTCTGTAGGATTCGTGTCTTGTACTGGTTGGTTAGTGTAAATCAGAATATTCAACACAGAAAGAGATATCATGTATTGTAACAGGAACTCAGCTCTCTCTCTCTCCCTTTCTCTATCTCAGACTCTCTCTCTCTACTTACCTCCCTCTCTACCTCTCTCTATCTCGCTCTCTACCTCTCNCTCTACCTCTCTCTACCTCGCTCTCTACCCCTCTCCACCCCTTTCTCTTTTTGGGCCCCCTTCAGCTGTGGCTGGCAGCTGCAGCAAAGCTCTGATACCCATGCCCTGTGCAACAAACCACTTTCAAGAGCTGCCCTGGACTGCGGAGATCTCTCGTCCCTGCCCTCCCGGACCCATGCTGTCAGTCTCCGCAGAGAGGAGCAGGAACGTGCCCATGGCAGGGGCAGTGTGGGCCCAGCAGGGATGGGCATGGCCTGCGGGCTCTGAGGGACGTGGCACAGCCACCGCCATGGCTTTCTGCAGAGCTGCTGCAGCTGAAGCTCACTCTCACTCACACTGCTGTGGGCATCCCAACTCCCAGAATGAAAGCTGGGTCTAATATCCCTGTCCATGTCTGTTATAAATGCATATTATAAAGTAGGCTCTTTGCAAATATTAAAATGAATACTGTATGTCTAATGTGGGAAGACTGTACTGTATTTTCTATTAATAGAGTTTAGAAATGTGATGAATGTATATATATATTTTTGATTGTAACATAATGCTAAAAATAAAAGACTGTTTTTATTTTGGGTTTCTTTTGTAACACTTAAACTGGCCAATCCGGGAGGTAGGGGGAGCCTTCCTGCATTCCTGCATTAAACCAAATGAAGATTGCTCACCAGAAGCCACAAAAAAGAATTTATTGAACTTCTGTTATCAGTATTTTATCCAAATGAAGATGACCAAAACCCCAGGAGAAGAATTTATGGACCTTATGCTACCAGATGGAATGAAGCCACCTGCAGATGGATCTATCAGATGAAATGGTTGGGGGGGAGTTGACACTGAACAAAGAAAATCATATCCAAAAGGAATGTTTGAATCATGCGTGTGAATTTATAAATATGCACCAGGCTGATAGTTTTGAGGAACAAGTCTTTGTTAGCGGGGTGCTGGCTGGCTGGTGCCAGGCACCCTCGGCTGAGAAACTGTATTTGCTTTAGCCTGTCTCCTAATTGTTTATTTTTTTAAATTAAACTTATAAATTTTTCTAAGAAAGTGAACCTCGTTTTTTTCACAATGTCCCTCCCTGCTGTGGCCCTGATTTCCAAGGAGGTGACCTGTGAGTAGGTGCTGGGTCCCATCTGCACATTGACATGGGCTGTGTGAATCACTTCTACACTTCTGCTTTCATTTCCTATTGCCTTTCATCTCTATTTGCTATTCCTATCAGTGTTTAGAGTCTTTCACTGTTCTGAGATCCTTGAGGGTCCCTTCCAACACAGGATCTTCTGTGATTCTGAATGTTGTGTCCAATTCTGGGCCCTCACGGCCAGAGAGCCCTGGAGGGGCTGGGGGTGTCCAGGGCAGGGAACAGAGCTGGGGAAGGTTCTGGAGCCCCAGGAGGGGCTGAGGGAGCTGGGAAAGGGGCTCAGCCTGGAGAAAAGGAGGCTCAGGGGGGCCCTTGTGGCTCTGCATAACTCCCTGCCAGGAGGGGACAGCCGGGGGGTCGGGCTCTGCTCCCAGGGAACAGGGACAGGAGGAGAGGGAACGGCCTCAGGCTGGGCCAGGAGAAATTTGGATTGGATGTTACAGAAAATTTCTTCGTAGAAAGGGTTTTCAAGCATTGGAATGGGCTGCCCAGGGAAGTGGTGGAGCCCCCTCCCTGGAGGTGTTCCCAAAGCAGGTGGATACCTGGAGACTTGGTTCAGTGGTGAGCTTGGCAGTGGGGCTGGGCTGATTGCTGGACTTAGCGATGTCGGTGGCCTTCTCCAACCTAAATGATTCAATGGTTCTGCCCAAGTTTAGGCTCACAGGGTTGGAGGAGACTTGAGCCTGAGTCTCAGGCTGCAGTTAAAGCCCAGTTGCACTGGAGAGGCAGCCAGGCACCCCACAAGCACAGGGAGCCCTCAGGTCACGCAGCCGGGGCTCAGCAGAAGGCACTAAACCACAGGCTGTCTCTAAAAGCTCAGTCTTGCACAGAACTTCCTGGCTTCAAGCAAACACTTTAGGTAAGGTGCTTGCCTCTGAGTGACTCTGGTAGGCTTTAGGAGGTTGAAGCACTTCCTTCCTGCTCAGAGCCAGAGAGCATGCTGTCTACAGGGTCACCCTAAAAGTGTGTTTTGTCTCAGCACAGCCCCCCTGTGCCTCTCCCGTGCGGCTGCTCAGGGATGTCTTGTGTGGAGAGCCAATGTGGCTGTGGTTGTGCCTGGGAATCCAGCCCGGATAACGCGCCTCACCTCCCACCCAAGGAGTCTGGGTCACTGGGAGCTAAGGAGCACTGCTGCTCCCGGGCACAGGCCCAGGAGATCCAGGGTTTTGTGGTTCATTGCTATTTTCAAGTTCTATTTCTAATGGGGAAAACTCACTGAAGTTACAGTATCATTTCTGGTACTCAGAGTCAGAGTAATAATAATGTCTTTATTTATATTTAACTTGTCTTTGAGTAAGAGAAACTATTTTAGATCTTTATTTATTTATATTTTCCTTTTGGGTCAGAAATCAATGACCACATTGCTGACTGTTGATATGCATAATGCAAAGCCACTGTATTTTTCAGTATTTTTATTTTGTCCTTCCTGTCTGTTTCTGTTTGACTCATTGCAGCTCCTGCTCTGCATCCAAAGACTGATTTCCTAGCTGGAAGGATTGTGGCGATATTCATCATGGAACAAGGCTTGGGGGAGAAAAGGGTATCAAATTGAATATTTGAATATATTTATTGAATGTTTTTACTTTCATTTCTTACTGCCTTGTTTTCTTTCTTTGCTACTTGTTATATGGGAGCTTCTTGATTTGGTTATGCTTTTCCTCTCAATGCTCTTCTCAAAGGCCTTCCTGCTAAATCATTCTGCTTTGTTTTTCTTCATAAATACTCACTTAGCAGCACTATTGCTACATTCTGGTATTTCATGAGTAAATTGCTCATAATTCCTTTAGATCACATTTAAGGCACTTAACAAGAACAGTGGAATCATCTGCTCCCTTTCAGGTCCCTTTCCTGTGAAGTGCTGATTGCCATGGATGAGCTGAACGTGTTTGTATTGACAGCAGTGTTTTTAGGATGAGGCACATAAAAACATGTCCTCTACACAAACGTACCCTTCGTTATCTGTTAATCTGCAGAGCAGTATCTGCGCCTCTGTTTGATGGCCTTTGTTTTAAGGAACTGTGCCCTGACTCTTAAAAATAAAATAAGATCAAAAGGAAAAACCCTAAAACAGAGCAAACATATATAACAAGAAAGTAAACATGATGGAAACAGTGGGGGATTGCTATTTCTATGCTTTGCAAACTCAGTAAGCAAAAAATTAAATACAACTAAAGCTGTGGCCCAGAATACTAATTTGGATCAATTTTTTCTTGGAATACGTTGTGGCAAACATGTCCCCTCAATCCACAGAGCAGGTTAGAACAACCCCCTAAACAGCAAGGCTAAACAAGAGCAATGCAAATTGAGTTAATATCAGACATGTTCAGCAAGCACAAACGTTAACTTAAAAAATGCCTCTTGCAGTCACCAGTGAGGGTTTTCCTGATGGCTTTTGGCAAAGGATGCCACGATAGCTCTGAGTGGGACAGTTGGGCTGGGTAAAGGAAGGATTGAAGTCCTTGTGAAATAGAAAAAAAAATTCTACTTGGACCAAAGAAAAGAAAAAAAAAAATCACAATACACTTTTTGGAAAAGATCTGTCAGGTTCTGCCTGTGTTGCATTTCAAATGGTTGAGGCAGTGCCAGCAGTATTCCCCTGTCCTGCTGTGTCCTGGCCGTACTGGGGGTTGTATGTCCATGACAAATGCTCCTCTGTGCAGCCACTGCTGCCAGGGGGACACAGGGAATGCAGCTTCTGGCACCAAGCCTCCTGCACGCTGAAAACTGCAATGGCAGAGGCACAGGAGGGGATGGGCTGCCAGGTTTTCTTCCCCTTACATGCTATGAACAAAATGCCAGCAGCTGAAGCGAAGCTGGTCTTGCTTTCTGAGTGAGAGCCGGGTGTAAATGCTCCTGAGTAAGGTCACGGCTGCCCTGCCTCTGGTCATATTCCTTCTGCACAGCACTGAAGTCTGACACCGGATCTTGAGGCACCTTGTCCCTTCACACACCTGCACAGACACTGGTGTCCCACTGAACACTCTAAACATTTCATTGGAATATCCAGAGTCCCTCTTAACTCTTTTATTAATTCAGCTAATACCATTATCAGCTTCTCATCATCGAGGAAGTGAAAAGTCAGCAGAAACCTGGCCTTTCAGCATGATAAAATGCAAAGAGAAGGGGAGTGCTCGCTGACTGTACTGTCCCAGTGTTGTCCCACTCACTTGTGACATCTCTGCAATAACAAATCAAGGTCCCTGGCTTGCCAGCAGGAACCCTCTTTTCACTACACCTAGCTTTAAAAATTTTAGAATCATTCTAGGTCTCTTTCCTAAAATCCCCTTGCCCTTTCCTGTACTTCAGGAAAGTAGAGCGGAGGAGATTAATATCATGTAGGTTCTCATACGATCAGAAAAAACCCCAGAAGTCCATTCATTCTGTCCCTTGTTAAAAATCCAGATGAACTCTCTGTCATTTCTGACAGATGCATGTCCAGCTGCTAAAGATCTTCTGACAGAAACCAAACTGTTTCAGTGAGCTCCTTCAGTCCTACAGTAACTTGAACATTATTCTTGATGTCTAACCCAGCTCTTCCTTGCTGCAGCTTAATCCCCTTGCTGCTATATTGACCAGAGACATAAGTAATCACTGTTCTTGTCTGCTGCAGAATACTATATTTGAAAACTGTTGTCATGTTCTCCCGTCTCCCTTTCCCCTGGAATTTTCTTCTCGGGCTTGAACAACTCTGGGCCAGTCTTTCCCCTTTCTCCTCCCCTTTGCTTGAGCAGTTAACACCTGGTTCTCTTTGAATCTCTGCCCCATTAGTGTTTTCCTATTGGTATTTTTGAAGAAAGATGCTGAAACTGATCTTTATGGAAAGACCTTTATGGAAGGAGCTGAAAGATGCTGAAATTAAATCTTTATCTTAAGACCCTGATGGAGTGGAAGGATAACATTTAGTTTTGCAAAGTGCTTTGTTAACATGTCCTACTGTTCATATAGTGTTTGTTTTTTGTCTAATTATTCCATTGGTGACTTAAATCCTGTTAGAGTTGATCTTCATCCAGGTCCTTTCCTGCGCCTTATTATTTCCTCCATCCTGCTCTTGAGGGACAAAACTTGTAAGCATCTTGCCATGCTGGAGAGTTGACTTCAAGTGCAAATCTTACTGCCATGGCAGCTAATGTCCAAACACTTACTAAATAAGTAGAAATCAATTGACTGCAAAATTGAATAGGTCACACAGCTGAAACACCTTAATCCCTGTATAATTTGCAATCTAATTGAAATTAAGTAAATGAAAACAATGCAGATGAGGTAAGCACAGAGTAACTACGTGTCTCGACTGTGCTATTAGTAAGTCTGTATCACAGTTCCTGCTTTCTTCTGGGTTTTTTTCCAAGACAGGTAAATTGCAATTTTCAATTATCTGACCTTTCAGGAAAAAAAATAAGCATGGGGAGCTGAATAGGCAGCTCACCATCAAGCTTTTATTTCTTTTTCTTTCAGTTCCTATGTGGATGAGGGGTCTATTTAAAAGACTGAAATCAATCATCCTTCCAAATAGATTCCCATGATTTGAATGTTCATGTCAGCCCAGTAGAGCAGGGATGATTAAAACCAGCACGTGTGGCTTTTCATCAGACACGAGCAGAGTTCGGATGCTTAAATTCAAAATTAAAATTTCAGGTTAATTTTTACTTTAATATTTGTCTATTGCTGGCAGCCTTCAGCTTTGACATAAAGATTCTTAAGCTGCTCTGCTTTCTCCACGTGTCCTGGCCTGAGCAGCTGTAATCCTGAGCCTAACTGGGACCCTAAAGCTGTGGAAAGCATTGTGCAAGACCCCAGAAGGTTCTGTTGAGCAGGCAGCTTTTGGACTGTGACTGTGGGATCATTATCAAACGCCTCTCCAGTGTGGTTTATGTGCTTCATTTTTAAAACACCACTCTCACAGCTGTGGAGCTTAACAGTTCTGATATGTCATTTATTTCTGTGCTTAGCTGGGAGGATTTATCTCCTGCACAGTTTGATAGCAGTGGCTTGGCATTCTGGGTGGGCTGGAGAGCCTGCTTTGTGCTCTGGAAAACTTGGATGGAGTCAGGCTGGGCCACTCTGAGCACAGTTCCTTTTGTTCTGTCCAGGTTGTTGGGAGTTCAGTGCTCTCGACACCCAACTCATTTGGCTTAAAACATCTCAGGTCTCATTTAAGGTACGTTCAGTTGACATGCAGAGTGTTATTCCAGGGATTTTATGTCTGTTTGTCCAAAGAATTTAGGTTTTCCTATGAAGCACACCAGGGATAATCAAATATGGGATATGTTCTGTATATGGGACATTAAATCAAACAGGATTTTTCAGCCTGGCTGAGGGATGGCTTTAGGGGCTATAGCAGAGACCTGCTCAGTTGTGAGTGACATGTAGAAAGTGAATTTGGGAGTTTATTTTCTGTGCTTTCCAGTACAGAACTTAATGAAACCAGTTGAGGGGGGGAGGCGGGAGGAAGCCACAAAAAATGCATACCAAAAAACCCCAAACCCTCCCAACAACAAAAAGAACCTCAAACTCAACAAATAAATTCAACAAACAAAAGAAAAAAAAAAAAAGCCCCCATCTTCAAAGCCACATAAATAAAGTTCTGCTAAACTCTTCCCAGAATAAATATTTTTTGGTTTGAACTGCTAAACTCTTCCTAAGTTCCTACAACCTTTAATTTTTTAATCCCATTTTCTTGGTGGATCAGTTTATTATTTCCCCTGTTCTGTTTCTGGCATAATTTTAATTTCACTTCTCTCTTTGTCTCTAAAGTACCCCAAACAATTAGTTTTAAACTTGACCTTTTCTTTGCCCAATAACACTTTTCTTTTTAGATTTAAGCTGCTTATATCCTATATTGTTTGTTCTGGACTTTGGGAGCAATGCCTTCCCCCATCCCCATCCTGCCCCTCAGAAACCCCAAGAGGCCCCTGTGCTTTCGTCTTTGATTCACCCACTGTGATTTATTCGACAAGAGGCTCTAAACCAAAATGCTTAGCCAATAAATAAGTACCAGGGTGGCAGCTTGATTGGCCAACTAGAGAAACTTAATTTCTAAAAATGTGCTTTTGTTTCCTGTCGACACTGTGTGCAGAAGTCATTAAGTGGAGTGCACATGGCTGCAGTCAGATGATGAGGAATGGGGATGCACACCAACATCTGGGCATGGCTTTGACAACCCGTAGATTTATTAGCTGATTAGAAATGAAAGATGAAGACACAACTGCCTGTTGGTTCACTGAAAGCTGTTCAAATGCTAATATAATAGAACTAATATTTCTAAGAAATTTGATTAAATGTAATATTATGTTTCTACAGCCTCACTTTTCTGTCCGCAGTCTCACTGGAAAGAATAATCTGTTGTAATAATATCAATCTTGGTAGATAATACCACCAAACTTTAAACCAATGGAACATTTCACTCAATAAAGCGAGGTGATTATGTGCCTTTTAAATATATTTTTTCTATTTTCATTGATTTGTGCTTAAATTGAGATGTCTTGAAATAAAATCATTATCTTTCTGCTTTCCAGTAGTCTGTAAGTGTGAAACTGAAGTAATCAGATTGTTATCTGTTACTTGCTTACTTGGTAGTCATAGAACTCTCCTTCTGCAAGGACCACCTTCTTTTGCCAACGTTAAACTCTTCAGGTCAGCATTCATTTCTCCCAAGGACTTTATGCTTGCACCATTTGTGCCATTTTGTCAGTGCAGATTATACTTGTACAAACCTGATTTTATCAGGACTTTTTTGATTGCAAAATAATAACGCGCTGTGAGGAGATAGATATTGCAGGATTTCCTGTAATTACATTTATTGAGTTTATTGCAATTGATTTGCAGATAAATAGTCATGTGATGATCTAGTATGTCCTCTAATATAATGTCAGTCCCTCCTAAGCCTCTGTTTACCTTGGGGGCTGGTGCAAGGGCATGGCTGGGAGTGACAGAATTGAATCTTGATGGGAAAACTTTCTAGATGCACACAGAATATAATAAAATGCATAATCAAATGTGAAAGTGACCTTCATGACACTTCTTTCGGTCTCATGTCCATCTTATGTGTCTTAGAGACTGTCTCTTCTCATCTTTTCAACAGTGGCCCAAAATTAGTGTTTTCATTTAATTCCTGTTTAGTTATTCATTTAGTGATTATCTGAGTGAATGGAGAAAATTAATTGCAAAAGAATAATGAATGACCTGTGCAGTAGCTTTTTTTGTTGATTTTAGTACTGATGTAAGACAAATTCAGTGAAATCCAAGTATTTGCTTCATACAAGGGGAGAGAGTCATGCTGCAATAGAAAATGTAGCAGCACCATAGTGGGTATAATTGGAAAAGCTCTTATCAGAAGTGAGCTGTATGTCTGGTATTATTTTAAATCTTATCAGTCTGTTTGTTTCAGTAGATTTTTGAGGCTTGAAAATTTAACTGTAGGTAATTTTAAAAACTGCCTTTAAATTTCTTGCCTTTTAGTCACATTGAAATTTCCATTGTCCTGGTAATTTAGGTCAAAGTAAATGAAAGTTCCCAACTAGCTTTAACTGTGCTATTAATTTTTATATCTATCAATAGTCCAGATGCACAGATCATTATCACTCAGCAACATCAGCAGGAACAGGATCAAAAGGCAAGGCAGCATTTGACTAAGAAAATATCCCCACATTGCTCATATGAAAGAGAGCCGAGGAGTTCTGCCAGCAATTAGAGTCCCAGTGAGGGTTCTGCTGTTGTTACTCTGCAGCCAAGACTTTGCTGAGCCTGACCTGTGCACGGCATGGAGTTTTAAAATGCATAAATATGAATATAATGAAATAACTCTCCCAGGATTGCCTGTAGATAAGTTGGCTTTTTTTCTGAGATAAGATGTAATAACTGCACAGTGTTTTTGTGGGAAGCTATTTGTGCCTGAGGAGAGAGTGACAGAATGCACTCAAAAAGCATTTTCCACAGCTCAGGGCTTGGTAGTTTGTGTTAGTGTTTGTCTTGGGAAGCTCTTTGGCACATTTTAGATGGCCACTCAGAGTGAACAAAACTGTTTGCATGTTTAAGTGAATTGTTTACTCCCCTGAATACTGGGCAGGAGATGAGAAGGAGAATGGCAAACTGGTAGGATGGGGTGGGTGATGGTTGTGCCCATTACCTGGATTCTCAAGAGGTTTTCTATCTGTACTTTAATTTTGTAACAAGTGGGAGGGGTCTTTCTGCATCACTTGTGTGTTCTCACCATCCCTAGGGAGTGTGGTTAGCATACCTACTTTTCTATTCTTAAAAAAACAACAAGCCTTTTCCTCTTTATAGTAACTTGAAGGACTGTTTTAATTTGCTTTCCTGGTTTCATTTTTGCAGTTCACACTGGATTATTCATGTTGGCCTGACATTTGGCTCTAAAGTATTTATTGTTGATCTGAGTTTTCTGTGTGGATTGTGTGGAGAAAAGAGTTTAATTTTTAAAGAGATTTGTCACTCGCAGTGCCATGTTCAGTGGAGAGGCTGCCTTTGTCTCGGTGATTTTGTGCATACCAATATTTTATAAACACACTGGCTGCTTCTTACTGGGTTTAATGGCTGCCAAAGTGAAGATTCAAATGTCATCAAAATAGCAAGGAAATTAAACTCCATTTGTGGGTTGTCTCAGGTGACACCAGAAAGTCTGGCTGCCCTGTCCCCAGCAGAGCTGAGACACCCTGCCAGGGACTCCGTCCTTGACAAGAGAGAGGGCAGTGGCTGGAGGGGAGCAGGAAAAGCTGTTGGAGGCAGGTTTTAATACCTCCTACTCCACTTTAATGCCTTCTTCACAAGCCTCGGTGATGCAGGTCTCTGGTGAAGTGGTCATGGCAGGATTAAGCCACACCCTGAAGGTGTCACACAGGTTGCAATGCAAGAAAGCTGTTCTAGGAGGCATACACAAATGCAGAGCAAGCACAACATGGCATGCAGTGGCTGGATGTATCATAACACACAAGAATTACTATAATTATTCAAAATTACAGTCACAAACAAAACCATATCTTTTAGAGTAGAAATTATCCTGAAAATATACGTGTGTGATGCCTTACATTTCAGGTGGGGTGAGAGAGCCAAGAGGAGTAGAGAGGATAATTCCCAGTGGATGGTGCAGGTGTTGATGGAGGCAATGGGTAAAGGGAACAAAGATGTTACGTGGTTGATGAAAATACCTCGGTATGGCCCCTGCTTCATCAGCATCGCTGGCCCAGAGTGGTTTGGGCTGGAAGGGACCTCAAAGCCCACCCGGTGCCACCCCAGCCATGGCAGGGACACCTCCCACTGTCACAGGCTGCTCCCAGCCCCAGTGCCCAACCTGGCCTTGGGCACTGCCAGGGATCCAGGGGCAGCCACAGCTGCTCTGGGCACCCTGTGCCAGGGCTGCCCACCCTGCCAGGGAACAATTCCTGCCCAATCTCCCACCCAGCCCTGCCCTCGGCCACTGGCAGCCATTCCCTGTGTCCTGTCCCTCCACACCCTAAGATGAACCTCTCCAGCTTTTTGTTGGTAGGAATAGTATAAAATTAATTTTCCTCCAGAAAAACATAACTTCAGCCAAGTAATGTGTTTTTTTAAATGCATTATGTAGCTTTAAGAATGTGTCTCATCTAAGCGAGAAAACATTCAAACATAAAGTTTTAATAGAATCCCAAGCAAAATATTGATATGTCCTGTTAGGGCCAAAGCAGAGGAATGAGGAGGCCAGGTGGTCAATGAGGCATCTGGAGTCATAAACCAGAGTGGAGGATAAGGGAGCTTGGTTCAGATCAATCATGTTACTGCTTTCAGGTTTTTTATCTCTCCTCTTTTCCTAAATCATCCATTTCAAACAGGTTAGAGAAATGCAAAACTGTAAGTCCAGGAAGATGACAATTTGAAGGAAATAATAAATAATTAAAATTAAGATCTGTATAGTTTTAATAAACATTAAGGCTTTTATGAAATAAAATAGCAGGTTTTCCCCTCCTGCTGCTGTAGTTGGGCTGTGTAATTCTTGTGCACTCGTAGCAGTTACAAGAGCTATACAGTCAATGTTTTCTTGTCTCTAATGTAGGCATCACCTTTCTCTCAGGTAATTGAGGATGTAACAGCAGGTGTTACCTTTGCTTTTAAATCTGCATTTAAATGTGCTTTTAGTTATCTTCCTTAGAACACAAAGGGCTGTAATTTTTTGATTTCCATCACTAAAAGCTAAAAATACTTCTCCAAAATGCTCCACGATGAAACTTTCCTATATCAATTACTATTTACACTTTCCTGTGTGGCACTAGTGGAGATTTAATGTTTGTGTATACAGTGCTCCCTCAGAGATTTACTGAGATCTGCTTTGGAAAACAGAGGTCTCAGATCTGCTGTAGGATTTGGTCTGTTTTAGCCTGGATCATTTGAGTTTCTGTGGGTGTGTTCTGCTCTCTGCTCCTGCAGTGACACCACCTCCTGTTCTCCCGAGACAGTGACATCCAGTCAGGCCATGGCCACAATTTGCTCCTCTCTTCAGATTCATTCCTCCACTGAAGCAATAGATCTGGAGCTGTTGTGTGAGCACAGGGCCAGCAGAGCCCTGCATTTCCATCTCCCACAGGCAGCGGCCCGAGGAGAAGCACAGCCAGCACAGGCATTTTATCAAGGCCACCAAAAACAGTGTTTTACTGAATTTATTTTGCGAAGGCAGGATTTTTCCAGCTGGATGACAGCTGGGAAACATCAGTAGGAGATAAGGTCTATCTTTTTTTCCCACTGTCAGCTGGCAAAGATAGGCTAGAGCTGTACCTGCCAAGGTACCAGGTTCATGGTGATGAAAGGAAGAACAGCAGGGCATCCTTAGAGCTTTGTGATCTCACTCCTGCACTTATCCTTGGTGTCCTTTGGTTTCCCATGACATTTCCTCAAATGTCCTTCTCTGAGGTGAGCCAGAGGCTGAATCTGCAGGGGCAAACTGAACAGTGCCGGGGAGCACTGTCCCTTTTCTCCCCGAGCACTGTCCCTTTTCTCCCCAGGCACTGTCCCCCTTCTCCAAACCTGTGGCACTGCCCCGTGGCCACCGTGGGACAGAGCCAGCAGCACCATGGGGTGGGGTGGGGTGGCACAGGGGCTGTGGAACAGAGCCCCCCTCCCTGCATCCCAGTGCTCACAGCCCAGCTGTCTGAAGACTGAAGCTTGAAATTCTCTGTCTGCAAATGCTGGAGTGTTAAAATTCTGGTTCTGCGCTTCCTTATTCACACAAATGGCCAGCACCTGGAATCTCTGCATTCCTCACCTCAGCAACACACCATGCCCTGGCACACCAGAACTTGCAAGGCATCTGTCTATTTTATTTCAATACAGAGGTTTTAAATTAAACTCAAATATCTGGAGTGAGTTTTAGAAACACTTGGGGTTTTTTTCCTAAAATTTTTGACAGGTAAATCCACCTTCTGTAGCTCTAAATGTGGTGTCAAATATTTAGATCAAACAAAAAAAGGAAACAAGAATGTTGCTCCTTAAGCAGGAATTGTTTCAGGGAATTAGTAAGCACTGATCCAAACCCCCAAAGAGAGGGTCACCTGTCCCTTTGATGCTTTCCCACTAGGCAAATTTTAGAAGATAAAATGGGAAGATGACAATAAATGTCTTTTATCTGCTGATAGAAGAACTTGTAGGTAGGTAAAAAGGCACAGACCTTAAATAGCATCTTGCATAGATTTGTGTCAGAGAGGATATGATGTACGTGTGTATTAATTTGAATTTGGAAAATGTCTTGGCTTTAAATGAAATAAGGAAAATTTTCCTTTTCGTATAACAAGAATGGTTTTGGTGTGTCCTGGCCGAATCAGGTTTCATATCAGGAGATAAAAACATCTTACTCAATGCTCTGAAAAGGCAGAAAGATTAATATTGTGATATTTTGCACTTAGCTTTTGAGCACTTTACTATTAGTCTGAGATGGTTAAGTTAAATAGCTCTGAATGAGAAAGCTCAAAGAACAAATAAATCTACAGGAGGTCTCCGAAATGTGTGCCCTGTCAGAGCCATGTTGGCAGGAATGGAAGTCAGAAAAATATTACAGCCCTTTCATATTTGATGCCTTTACAAAACAATGTGGTAGGCATCAAGGTTCCAGTTGACTTTTTGTGATTCATTATTTCCAGGACTGGGAGGATTAAATGAAAAGCTGGAACTTGTAGAATATTAGTGAGAGAGTAGAAGAGGACATGACAACTAGCAGATGAAAAATAAGGGCAAAATTGTTGTAATAATTTCTCTTTCTGCTGCTTGGAGTAATGAACTTCTTAATTTGGCATTTGCCTTTGGTACAAGAGGAATGGTTCTTCACATTTCTGTGCCCAGTTTTGGTGTGCAGAGATGTAAAGGTCATTTCAAGGCACTCACGTTGCCTGTCTTGTTACCCACTTTGCTTGTGCAAATAAAGTAGTGGTTCACATATTCCTGTTTCCTTTTTGTCTAAATTTATGTCTTGATCAGAGGTCTGTCTGAAGGACAAATTTTCCCTCTCAGATGTGCACATGGAAGCTCAGCTCTAATAAGCAGCTCTCTCTTTGAGAGGATTCCCTGGTGAGATCAATGGGACTGGAGTGCGCAGGGCAAGAGGAGTTATCAGGGGTGAGCTTTGCTCTGTGGATTTCAGAGGACATCTCTGTCCTAGGGATGTATTATTTATTTATGTATTTATTTATTTTGAAATCTAAGCCCTACCTTCCCGTGCTGCTTCTAGATGTGCTGCTAGTGCTTGGTGTAAGGTTATTTCTTTTATCCTTCTGATGTGGAAGAAGAAATGCCACACAGGAAGGGACAGCTTAAATGGTAGGAAAAATGTTTAGAATGGTTTGGGTTGAAAGG
>WBMY01005427.1:19063-45089 GCA_013397315.1 Donacobius atricapilla | reverse complement strand
TCCCTTTTCTCCTCATCATCAACTAGGAAGCTTCTTGCAGCCATCACATGGCGCATGCAGGACAACCAGTTGATCAGGCCCAGCCAGCATGGGTTTAGGAAAGGCAGGTCCTGCTTGACCAATCTGATCTCTTTTTTTTTGACAGGGTGACCTGCTCTGTGAGGAAGGGAACAGCTGCAGGTGTTGTCTACTGGGACATTAATAAAGCCTCTAACGCTGTTTCCCACAACATTCTCCTGGAGAAACTGACTGCTCATGGCTTGGGTGAGTATACTCTTTCCTGAGTAAAAAACCTGGGTTGCCTGGCCAGGCCCAGAGAGTGGTGGTGAGTGGCACTACATCCATCTGGCAGCTGGTCCCCTGTGGCACTTCCCAGAGACCAGAGTTGGGGCTGGTCCTGTCTAATATCTTTATTGACAGCCTGGCTAAGGGTTTTGAGTGCTCCCTCAGTCAGTTTGCAGAGGACACCAAGATGGGGAGGAGTGCTGGTCTGATGGAGGGCAGGAAGAATCCTCAGTGGGATCTGCAGAAAGCGGATCAATGGGCCAAGGTCAATGGTATCAATGGGCCAAGACTTGACAAGGCCAAGTGCTGGGTCCTGAAATTGGGTCAGAACCTCAGGCAGTGCTACAGTTTGGGGGCAGAGCAGCTGGAAACCTGCCAGGTGGAAAAGAACCTGGGGGTGCTGGTCAACAGTGGCTGAACTCTAGCCAACTTGTGCCCAGGCGGCCAAGGAGGCCAGTGGCATCCTGCCCTGAATCAGCAATAGTGTGGCCAGAAGGATGAGGGAAGTGGTTCTCCCCACTGTATTCAGCGCTGGTGAGGCCACAGTTTGAATTCTGCATCCAGTTTGGGATTCTATTACATTGTCTTCATTATAAGGAAGACATTGCTGGAAGGTGCCCAGAGACAGGCAGTAAGGCTGGTCAGGGGTCTGGAGCATAGGCTTATGAGGAGCAGCTGAGAGAGCTGGGGATTTTCAGCCTGGGAAAAAGGACAATAGACCTTATTTCACTCTAGAACAAGCTGAAAAGAGGCCATAGTGAGGTGGGGGTCAGCCTCTTCTCCCAGGTAACAACTGACAGGATGAGAGGAAAGTTGCTCCCGGGGAGATTTTGATTGAATATTAGGAAAAAAAGTTTATTCACTGAAAGGGTAGTCAAATACTGGAACAGGCTGCCCAAGGAAGTGGTTGAATCACTAGCCCTAGAGGTATTTAAAGTACCTATAGATGTGGTACTTTGGGACATGGTTTAATGGCAGACTTGACAGTGCTGGCTTAACAGCTGTTCTTGATAATCTTATGGGTCTTTTACAACTGTAATGATTCTATGATTCTATCAGTAGGCTTCAGCCCACTGGGCAGGTAATTCTGGATTTCTACATAATTATTTTATTTGAAAAAATCAAACTGAAAATACTACAACAGCTTTACTTAATGTGCATAAATAGATTTCAGAAGTTTTTCTCAGGTATATTGGCTCTCCTCATATTGTGCAATGAGGAAACTGTTTCCATATGAAGCTCTGGGATCCTTTCTCTCCATGTCTCACTCTCAGTAAACACATCAAATTTCTTCACAGGTGATTCCCATACTACGCCTAACTTTCTTGAGTGTGACTGTAGGAAAACACTATATATTACAAACTTGAGGTATAAACCTTGGTGGTCTTTGCCTTCATACTGGGAAGGGAACCGCGAGAAGAATAAGAAAGCCTGGTGTAGCTATACTTCTGAAAAGACACACCTGGGAGCCATACAGAGGTGAGCAGCATCTTTTGTGGGTTCACAACTTTACAGTACCAAAATGTGAGGCTCTGTAAATCAGAAGAAAAATGGTAGCTACAAAAATTCTATCCCTTGTTATATACCCTAGGCTTGACCTCTCTGAATTCACTGCATCATAACTTCCATGATTCAAGTTGAGATGGTTCAGATGAGTCCTGCTGGATAAGAGAGAAGAAGCAGGTCTGTTGTCACCATATAGAGCTGTTTGAAGGGACCCTTCATAATCTGGCTGCTGCTGCTGCCTGGTACAATATACAACTTTAAGTGGTGCACTTGTTTTCAATCTTCAAGAGCAACAGTTCCAGGTCAAGCTGTACATAACTGCATTGTGTCCACCCACACAAAGAGTTTAAGTGGTGATTGAAACAATATCTCATCTCATTTCTATTTACCAGGTTAAAGGAAGTTTCTCTCTGGAGCTGGCTTTCATCTATTTGCAGCAGGAAATAAATTTCTTTTAAAAATGAATCAAAAAGAATCTCAGGGCTGCCAGCACAGGTCAGTGTAAAATGTTTCTACAATACTTAGTTATTGCGAAGTTTTTTTCTGAGCACTTTATCTGAAAAAGGTGGAAAAATCCTCAAAAATAATTCACCTTCTCTAGCTAGTTTGTACAGACCTACTTAACACAGTAAAACTTTAAAGAACTTTCCTCTCTTTTTGCCTTCACCAAATATTTCAGTTATGTATTTCAAAATACATTTTTATGGCAACTGAGAATTTTAAGTATTCATTTAAAGGGCCATTCACACTATAAACTCTTGGATATAAGTAGACAAATCAATGAGATGAGATAGCCATGAATTTTATTAAATCAGTTAGAATTTCAAACTTCAGATGATGTTACAGATAAATAACTTAAACTGCCTGCCCCCATAGAATACCAGAAAGGAGAAAAGATCTTTAATATTGTGGGTTCCGGTAGTTTTTTTCGTTCTGCATAGAATTTCAGCAAATTGGCCCAATTCAACCCTACCTGTACTAAAGAGATTTTTTCCTTTTTTTTTTTGGTTATTCCCTTATTACAAAGTAAATGAGGAAAATGGTAACTATATGCCTTTAGTACTTGGTTGAGAGAAGCATAGATGCCTTTTCTCCTAAAAAGCATAGAATTTCCTATGCTTTCTATTAACTTGTAGAAGTTCACAGATTTGGGGTTTTTTCTGGTTTTGAAATCTAATACATATGTAATGGTTTATATGGTTAAAGACTAGTTTTCCAACACATCTTTATATGAAGTCTAACTGTTAAAAAGCTAAATCACATCAGGAAAAAGAGAAACTAATGGGATGAGAATCCCAAACAAACTGACCAATTTGTCCCTAATTGTCTTTGTTGTTTTACACAAAAGAAATTGAAGTACTAGATAAATATTTTTTATAATGTGTAATATTTTGGTTTTGCTCTGATGCAAAAATAATGACAAAATTTAGACTCTTTGCCAGTCTGCAACTTACAGACTTTTTTTTAGTTTTCCTTTCAACTAGTGTAATGGCTCGTCATTAGAGCTGTGTAAGAAATTTTCCATCTATAAGAGAACAGGTAGTTGTCTTCTTGTACTTCAGAGGTATTAGCCAACTCAGCTGGCAAAGTTGAGAGTGACAGCAAAATTCCAGAAAAAAACCAAAGATGTTCCTAAGCAATTGATAAATAACTGTAGTGTATATGTATTTATCCTATATCTCTGTCAGACATTTATGTTGTATCAGCAGGACAGATTCCCATGAAAATGGCCACTTATACAGCGATCACAGCTTGTGCTCCTTAGTACAGGACCTCATAAGTGCTCAGCAAGGAGAAAAACACAGGATTTTAGAGGCTGAAATAACTGAGAAGTTGAAGTAATGTATTAAACTTCTACTTAGACTTTGATGATCATGTCTTTTAATTGTCTTTATATATTGCCACTGTGTTGTCTTGATAGTAATTTTTTTCTGGATGATAGTGTTTAGAAATGGCTGGTTTCCCCTCTCTGCACTGAATAAATCAGTAAGTTTCTATAAATTTTACTTTAGGATGATAAATTCATGCAAATTTGAGTGTAAGTTGAGGTGGTTTTTTTAGGTGGTAACAGTCTGCATTTGGGGGGTTGGAATTGTATGTGTATGTATGTGTGTGTTTTGGTTTTGAGTGTTTGCAAAAAAAATACCAATTTTTTTTCTCTTTTCGTGTCAACTTTGACAGCCAAAAGAATGATCAGTTGCTTAATATTTTCTTCTTCTTTTTCTTTGTATAAGGTTTGACCCTCTTGAGAACGCCACAGAAATAATTCTATTGAGAAAGTATGTCCTTAATGTATCAATGTGGAAGGCTAATATTTTATAATAAAAGGAGGCAAAACTCATACTAGCTAAAAAGGATCTTTTTTTCACCTCAAGGCAGATTCTTTTTTCCTTTATCCATGGTGACAATTCACGTTTTCTTAATGATCTCCTTTGACTTAACCATTAAGCTCTGACTGAAAAAGCAATTTGGCATCTCGAGATTTCTAGGAGGAATTTAATTCACCAGAAGGGTTTTCTTTACTCTGTCTGCATCACTTTCTTTTGATATTGTAAGATTCATACTGGATATGGTTAATAAAATCACCATTAATAGGAAAGTGTATCAAAGTACATTTATACGTCACTGTGCAGTTGGCTTTAAATTTTGTGTCAAAATTATTCTGTGTTGTCAGTTATGAATTTCTTAGAAAGAGGCTGGAAGCCCAAGTATAACATCCCTACTAGAAATGTAGAGGAAAATGCCCCTGTGCTTTCAACAGAGAAGTCTCACTTTGCACTAAAATCAGGTAATTCTACCTGTCACCGCAGCTGATCTGAGAGAGAAATAGCCTCCATACTGGACATATCAGCAGTTTAACAGTCTTCTAGGTCACACTGGTGTTAAAAATTTTGGGTGAAATCTTTCTGATTGCTTTCTAGGAAATTCCAAATTAAACTCATCTACAGAAAAAAAAAAAAGCATCTCCAACAACCCAATTTTTTTTTTGTTTTTGCTTTCACTGAATTTCACTGAATTTTGCATACTAACAATTAGGTGAATATTGTGTAGAGAAATAAGAAAAGTAACTAATATTTTAAGATCAAAATTTTGTTTTTCTCTCTTACTGCTTTTTTTTTCCTCAAAAAATTGTCAGCTTCATTAATTGTCTATGGTTCATTAGGCATATAATCCTGTTCCCTTAAAATTAACATACCACAAAACAAAAGGTATTAGAGCTTAACATCAGATCCTGCTTGGTTATTTATGGTATCCTGAAGACTTTATTGGATGTTTTATTTCTATTAGTATGTATTCTCCAACTTTGTGGAAAAAGCATGTTTGTTAGAGTTTTATAGGAAGCTGACAGCATTTCCGTTGTTCTATGGAAATGCCTTTGCTTTTCTAACAAGTGTATGATGGGGAGCTCTACATGAACATTTAAAGAGCAACAGGACTAGGTGCTGCCAAACCAGGCAGGAAGGAGATATGATGAAAACAAATGTTTTATTAAACAAAGGAGAAAACCTGTTTTGGTCATGTCATGGGATAGTAGTGTTTTCAGAGCTGCACTAATCTCTAGGCTTCAAACAGAGGAACCACATTTTTCATGGTTTTAGTCCCAAAATTTTTGCCACAGATTTGGGGGGATAGTGGTGTATTTGTTTCCTGCAGCAGTAATGTCTACTGCATTCTCAAGTCCAATGCTGCTATATTGCTGGTTTACATGCAATATGTTAAGTGCTAAAAAATGGATAGTCATGATAAGAAAAGCAATACTATGAAAACAATGGAAGTTATGATTTGGACCTGGAAAAAAAATATATTTGGCTATAAAGCATTATTATATGGCATGTTCATTTGTTTATCAATTCCCATGAACTGTCTCAAAATAGTAGATTTCTTATTTTTGTTACAACTAAGGTGATATCATGTGCCCATTGAATGGACTCATGACTTTAAATAGATGGTAATGTAATGTAAAATTTTCTAATTTGCCAACCAGTTATTAAAAGTAGTTACACTTACACAGTAAATTCTATGAAATATCCAAAAACTGAGTGATAATATTTCCTATTTTATAGGAGACTTACCTTAGTGACATTAGATTAACAAGCTACAAGAAAACTGCAGATGTCTTTAAGAAGTCACACTCCTATTCTGAATACATGTAACTTTATTCTCCAGAGTTATCATTCATTTTGATTACACTGGTGCTAAATGGCTCATCTGCTCTAAATCGTCAGTAAATGTATGGAGCTTTTTTACAGAATGCAACCAAAGGGGAAATAAATCAGTGTCAGAAATCCCCAATCTTTAATTTCTTACTAATCTCGTGATATACCTCTTCTGGATGGGGGAAAAAAAGAAAAAAGAATAATTATTTCAGATTTTACCTTTTAGGTTGTAAAATAAAAGCTACCTTGTCCAAAGTTCAAATTCTATCTGATAACTTTGAGCAAGTGTTAAATGCTATCAAATAGAGAAGAAAACAATATTCCTATCTTCCCATAGGAAGTAGTAAAAATGACTTGCTGACTAGAGGCCATTTCTATAACTAAAGACACATCAAATAGTAAATCAGATGTATGACATGACTGCACACCTATCTCCCTGCATATAGAGTGCATTAAATATAAGTGCATTAAATGTGTATTTGCACTACTGAGATATTGATGTATCCAATGAAAAATTTACCTTTATGATACCCAACACAAAGCCTCTGGTTTTATATTTGCTTGCTTATGTTTGATGGATGCTTAGTACTCCCAGAGCTCTGTGGGGTCTTTCAAACTGTACCCACTGGAGAAGCAGATTCCTGTTTGACTTTACAAGAAGCATTTGGTACAATGACTTATGACGATCACATGCACTTTTAGCTGCAATGTCACTGCAACAGGGCAAAGCTATCAATCACTTGTGGTACAATGAAGCATGACAGGTCACCCAAAGAACAACTTATACTTCAGCAGGGCACTTGTCTTGGAGTGTGTTTCCTTCTAAGGATGTAACCTGCTAGTTGGAAGCAACATAAAATCAGGGCATAAGGTCAAGCAATTTCAATTAATTAAGAATATTTATTATTTTTAATGATTAGAAGATAGCTATGTATTTTTAATTGTATGTATATTTTTGAGTTAGAATTTACCTAAAGAGAGAGTTGTGTGATCACACTACTTTATTTGCTGTCATGAAGGGCCCCCCAAAAAGTATTTGGTAAGAATTTTTCTCTCTGGGAAGATGATCTTAAATCTCCTTTCCTCAGTGATATTTGTACTTCATCTAGTATACCTAAGTCCCACTTATTAAATGCTTGTTGTTTCATTTATTGATTCTTACATTAATATTTATTTGAATTGAGTAAGATAATTAAAATTTTATGGAAATGTTTTGGGGTTCCTTGTTGAACAAGTTAGTAATATCTTGTCAGCAGCTGTCTTTTTCTGTATGTCTTTCTCTGTGTGCATGCGTGGTTGTTGGTTTGGGTTTTTAAGGGGGTGCTGGTTTGCTTTTTTTAAAGAGGCTTTTAATTAAATACGCAAAGTACAGAGATATAAGAAAGGAATATTAAATACAATTTCTGAAGTGATCTCAATGGAACACTTAATGAGTTTATTTTTGCTTTTGGTAGATTATGGTATGTAAAGCAAGAAATGAGAAAAATACTGTGGCCACTACCTCCACAAATAAATATGTGCTGTTCATAAAACCTCAGGAAATACAAATCAAATATTATCTTTTGCAGATTAATATGGACAGTTATTAATGCACCTATTCATTTGCAAGATAGCTCATATATCTTATTAGGTTAATAAATAAAAAAAAGAGAACATATGGAATGCTGCTGTGATTGATTCTTATTAAAACTTTCTTGTTACCAAAGAGTGATTTTTCCAGTTTCCACTGAATTTCATGGAAGTCTAGATCTACATAACATAATTTTTTTGTGTGTGAGCATATTTATTCGTTCCTCATATGAACAGAGTGATGGGATCAGGTATGAAGCTGAGCAGGAATGAAGAGAGAGAAAAATCCAGCATAAGGACATTGGGTAAAACATGATTTTACCCAGGACATCAACTGCTCAGAAAGTCAGGATGTGAAGGCTAAGGAAGATATTAATTAAGTATAACCTCAACTTGCATGCCACTGGGTTAACTATTAAAACTGAAGGTCATGCGTAAAAAACTTCTTAAATATGAAATTTATGCAAAAGTATTCTTCAAAAATTTTATGGTGGTTCTGAAGAGAGTCCTTGATGAAGGTTTATAGGAGAAGGCAGGTTTGATCTCCTGTTAATTGACATCCTTCTTTGCAAAGAATAGTATTTAGCAACCTCCCCTCCCCCCCCCCAGTTCTGTTACTGAATTTTAAACTTAAGGCATTGTGACAAATTCTAAAACTCATTCAGTCTTAAAAAGAAGCAGATTTTTATGTAGCAGTATAATAGTTTACATTTTGCTTAGAAACATTTTGTAATGGTATTTTTTTTCTCTAGTTTTAGCCTTTCTTCCTAAGAATTCCAGATGAGAATGGAGTATTCAGAGCAATGTTTCTCCCTATACCCATGCCAACTCCCCTCACTTTACTGAAGGCAAATAGTAGCATTTGGAAAAGAATTGACTTTGACAGCTCAGCTGTCTGTCTGTTTATCTAGAGTATGAGTATATTTCTTCTTTCATGTCAAAATGTGAAAAACATTTTTACTACCTCAGTATTTAGGCATGGCTCTAAATGCCCTGACGTGGTTCTCATTATTATTGTCTGCGTTCCACTTTTCCTATGCAAACTACTCTGAAGGCACACTTTGTTCCTGAATACAGTAGGCATCTAGGGAAGAATCACTAATATTTCAGTTAAGAAGTTGGCAGACTTTCATCCTAATCCCTTGAAGTCACTTTTAACTCAAGGCTGGGTAAGGTAAAATGTTTATGAAAGACAGAGATTAAAAAAAAAAAAGAATTAAATGGAAACAAGTTATTAATCTGCTTTCATTATGTTTAAATCATCAATGTATGTTTTCTGTTATCTACCTGATATCCTGAACCCCACCATTCATAAGTTTTGTAATTTTGAATGCAATCTACCTCAGAAAGCAGCTATTAGAGGAAAATGTTTTACAGTGGAGCAGATAGCTTTAACAGATAATTTCTTTTTGAAGTCCTCCCTTTCTGAATTATTATTTTCCTTTTTTTATATATATTTAGGTGATATCAAAAAAGCTAGAATAATATTAAGAGTTATTTTCCTTTGAAAATGTGTCTTTTTTGAACAACATATTGACATTTGTCCAGATTGTAACATATTTCACAAGAGCAGCACATCACCTGTAGGGTTTTTTTGTGATTTAAAAAAAAAAAAACCTTGATTAAAAAAAAAAATCTGGATGAGCAAAATGTGCAGTTATTATTGCCTTTTTACTGATGTGGTTGTAGATGACCACATGGAGGTGAGCAAGGGGGCTTGGGATGACACTTGTCTTCTTCTTCAGCTACTGAACTTAACACCATTCACAGACCTGTTTGCAATTGCAAAAGGATAGAACAAAGCTTCACTGGAGAAAAGAGATGCCCCTTCCCCTTCCCTCTGGTAAGGGCCATTCTCAAACTGTACCAGACCTGGGATTGCTCACTGAAAAAACGAATTACAAAAAGATAGGCTTCAGCCACACAGAAAGAAAGGCAAACCTGAAATGAAGAGAGCAGTGAGGCTGAAGGCTTCAAAATGGGAGGTAGTAGGGTATAATTCCCGAGTTTGGGGTTGCTTGTTAGAGCCCCTATAAAGAAAGGGTAATTTCAGCGCTCTACATATTTTGTATTTGATACTGCACAACAGCACTCAGACGTATTTAATGTTTGTGCAATGAATGGGGAGAATTCATTAAAATAGAGGAGTTGTTCTAGCTTGTGGCATTTTGAGATTTTAGCTTCTCTATATACAAAAGGAACGCCTCTTAACATTTAGAAAAAATCCCCCAAACAATGCCCAAAAAGTCCTATAAACTCCATGAGGTACAAATCCTGCACAAACAGGTTATATGTGCAGCTTCTATTATAGTTATGCCTGAATTTGTTGTTAAGAAACAGTGAATGCAAACAGTGATTTCTACGTATGTAAACACAAAGAAATTGCTTTTAGAATATGTTCACTACCTGCGTACTTACATTAAAGAATTACCTATATGGTCCATTACATATGCTGGCCTTAAACATGCAGATGCAATATTTGTCCTTTTTCAGTGTTTGAACATTTATGTTGTCAAAGCCAGTAATTAATCCTTTAGGAAATTTTGCCTCGTGTAATATTCAGGGAGAAAAATTAAAGGTGGATTGTACCAAAGCTTGCTTCTAGTAGATTCACTTTCATTTTATTGTCTTTCCAAGGAATTATTTGGTTTTCTTTTTTTTTTCCTTCTTTCTTTTTCCAAATGTGGATGTACACATATGAATGGGGTTCTGCTCTCTCAGTAGTCTACTGATAAAAAACGAACTATAGAGAGAGATGAACAATTAGAAGACAACATGCAATACAATAATTTAATTTCTTCGGTGAGTTCTACTAGGTAAAACTTATGGTGTGACAACAAGTCTGTACCCTGCAATCAAAAAAATCTGTCAAAAAGAGACAGGAAAATGGAACAAATATTACAAAGATTTAAAGTATTTAACAAATTTGCCTTCCTACATGTAGAAAGAGTTTCTTTCCTTCATATCATTGTTCTTGTGTGCCCTACTATGCTGCTTTTCATGGGAGGTTACAGAGAATTTGGTTGAAAGATGGATTTGGAGCACAAATCAGCTTAATATATCCCATATAGCGGTAGGATGGTTTTAATGACAGCAATCCTTCTGAAAAATCAAAATTCTGTCCTTATTTAAATAATTAAAGCAGATGGTTTTTATCTTCAATGTAGTCTATAATGTGAGATGACACAGGCAACATATTCTTTCGGAAAATATGTAACTTTTCCTTATGATTACCAGCTTTTGATATCTGTCTAGGACTTTAATAAACTGGAGTTATTGAGAGAAGCAAATTCAGAATTGTTATGGTAATAGTCTAAGATTATTTCTTTCATGTTGGTTATGATTATCTCAATATGAGTGGAATCTCATAAAATTACATTAGAATTCACTTTTGTTAAAGTCAGCTGTCTTATTAAAAAAAAAAGGTGAAAGAACTGAATTTTCTAGTCAGAGGGATAATGTTTGGTGAGTGAAAATATAGGTATTCTACTTCAGTATTTTTCTGTTACCATTTCCTTCTTCCTCCCTCCCCCACCCCGGCCCAGTTTGGTCTCTATTACAGGACATGAGAAAGGTGTTGCTTTATTCCCTTATTCATTTTGTAACTATTAACTCTGAATGCCCTAGAATTCTAAATCAACCTCAAGAATATTTCTTATAAAAAAGGGTGCTAATAAAAGTATTCAGAAAAATCAAAGAATGTGAAAGAGACATTTAATTTCCTATAGACAGTTTTTTTTCCTATGCTATAGTTAAATGAGTTTTCATCATTTTGAAAGTTTTCATTTCATCTTGGCGGAAAACAATCAACATCTGTCCCACTTTTTCTATATTCGCAGTACAAGGACAAAGCTTTCCAGAAAGTGAAAAATATGTTTTTTAGAGTGTTTTTTGAAAATTAAGTCTCCTTAGACATGAAATAAGCAAATATGTCTTTAGTTCAGTCTTCTAAAGGTGAATTGAGGAAGGTGGAGTAACAACTCTTCCAAATGGATTTTATTAAGAAAATGTTCCACAAAATGCAGGTGGTCTTACAGGAATGGGGTGACCAGCTGGAGACATTACATCACACAAGTTCAGGTAAGGTGTTGATTCTGAAAGCTGGATCTGTTTATCCAATAACTTGATTCTCTTTAAGCTAAGTTACAACTTCAGCCTTAGTCCAGCTTGAAAGCAGACTATACTTTTATGCCTGGTCTCCAGGAGAGTTGTGATGGCACAGACTTCAATAATCTTTCAAAATGTTTTTTCCCTTCCCTCCAAGACCAGACTGTAGTGCCGCGGTGTTGGGTAGCACAGTGTGAGCACCTGTCATTGCGTGTTTCTGTGCTTAAAAGAGACTGGCAAAGTTTTCATAAAACCTACAGGTATTTTTTTGCCACAGTATCTCTGATCGAGCCCTCTGACACTGCAGGTCTTCACCAGCCCCATTTGAAGTGTGTCAGTGCTGCTTCCGATGGGCAGAAAAGGTGTCTGAGACCTCAGCACAGCCCCGCAGAGTGCCTGCCTACCTTCAGTTGTACCTGTGATGGCTCAGTCACCTATCAGCCCTCCACCCACTGAGTTTAGAAGCTGTGCCCTTTTTTTAGCTTAGGCAGGGACAGGAGCATCTGAAAACATCTTGTTGCCAAGTTTAAACAAAGGTCGGCGCACTCCTTTTCCAGGCCATTAATAGTTGGGGTCTTAGAAACACTTTGTGCTGCCTCACAAAGGCAGGATGTCTGCAGGGAGACTGAGAGGAAATTCATGTAGCGGCTTGCAGAGAAGACTCTGCAGGAAAGAGGCAATTTTTATATCTATTTTCTAACATAGAAGCCAAGGAAGCAAATGGTCTAAGCTTACTATGTGCTGAGGTAAGGGAAGGTTCAGAGCGCACTGATAAAATGCTCTTGAGAAGTTTTCTTGGAAGTCCATGGTGCCGATTCAAACAGAGAATTTATCCTCACTTTTATGGTATTGGTTCAAACTGCTTCACTTTTGTGTAAATGAACAAGCAAGGGTGACTAATCCTAACAATCAGTAGTGTAAGAGCACAAGACAAAGATGAGAACAATTTCTTGCTCTGGCATTTAATTCATTAGATTGTGTCAATGAGAGGCTAATGCTGTGACTTTTAATAACAAGTATTTCTGTTGGAGGTCATTCTCAGTGAACTTAGAATTCTCATTTGGGTACCCTTCAGACAGAAGGATTACAAACACAGAACAAAAAGTCTCACTTTCTTATTTTTTGTGCTTAGGCTATTGCATTTGTCTACAGCAGTGACCTTTTTTCAGATTGCTAATACATTTTTCCTTAATATTGCAAGTAATTGTGTCATAGCATGGTCTTCTAATTTTCTACCCTTATTTTACCTTTCCATTACAAACTGGGGGGTTTTGCTATGATAAACAAATAGGGGTAAACTGAAGACATAACAATTAAATGATGAATCAGGAGACGAAGAAGGATTTAAGATGTTTAAGAGGGAAAACTTTCTCCACCCATGTCTTGAATCCTACTATTTCAGTTCTCATAGTGTCTCTTCCTTTAAAGGTTCACCTAGGAGCCTTGTAATGATATCTACTGGATTTCTTTAGACCGAAATTTTATTTACTTTTGAAAAGAACTTTGTTCATAAGGCAAGGATAAAATCAGCATCAGCTAATTCTTTTCTTGATTCAATTAAATGTGATAAAGATGTTCTGTTTCAATGAACCAGATATTTAAGATAGTAAATTTATAGGCCAGATCCTTTTAAACTAACTCAGAGTGAACTTGAGCACATTCAAGCATTTGTACCATGTTCACCACCAGAATACGACCCTGGATCCGCAATAAAATACTAATTTTTTTTTTCTGGTGATTGGGAAGGATTAGACACTTTATTTATACAGCTGCAAAATGATAACGGCTGTTATAACCAGCTGGTAGTCCAAGACAAACCCTGTCCAATATCTTTTCAGATTCACTGTGATATCTATTATCTGACATGAACCCCTTCCAGAGGGTTTCTAAGTCATTTTCTTTCACAACAATGATAGTAGGAGTTTCAACAATTTAGCCAATATCTCTGTGACTCTTAACACCCACCAAGGGCACAGATGGGCTACATTCAGAGGCTGCTTGTCCAGAATAGATTCAGATTCATAGCTTCTCACTGGGCAGAAGATAGTTTTGCTTGGTGATTGGGAGAGTGGAGAACAATGTTATTTTTTTTTTCTTAGTGACCACTGAAAAAACTTATTTCTACCCACTCTTTCAGATCAGGCCAAAAAGACCTGTTCTATTTTCACCTTTCCAGAGCTCTTTAAAAGTTAAATGAGGAATATGACATTCATAATTTCAAAATAGAAATTGATGGGATTTAAGCTAATGCTATCGGTGACTAGAGTAGCCAGGTAGAATTTTAGCTGTCAAAATATAACTGTTCCTTTCCCCAGTGTTTCCAATTGTATCCAGGCATCTTTTCAATAAATTCCTTAAGTGAATATTGTGAATTTTCTTTTTGATGACACTTGTCTATTGCATGGGCTCAGGGCCTTTATCTAAGATGCCTAATAATTGCTTCCAGAAAAAAATTAGTTAATTTGACTTTTTTATAATGAATTCTTGTATGTCTTGGTTTGGTTTGGCTAGAACTGCAGCACTTCCTCTTCATTGGCAATAAACAGTGAAATCCTTGGTAAAAGTCTGGCTTAAAACAGGAGCAGTAAATTTTACCTTTTATTATTTAAAAGGAATCATCATGTTTGTGTCCTACCATTCCCTGGGGAAACTGAGCAAAATCTTTAAACTGAGTCTAATCCTGAATTTAAGTTTGCCCAGGAGACACTAATTTGATTTGTAGCCTGTCTTCAATGGTAAAATGCATTTTAGATTGTCAAAGTAATGTAGCAGTATAAGGTTTTTCCCTTAATCTTAAAGAAAACAAATTAAAATTAAAACAAAACAAAGCAATATATGCTTGTCTCTCTCTCTTTGTCCCACCTGGAATTCCACAAATGCCAGTAATGAGTGTGAGAATGCAATAGGTGTTAGTGACACCAGTTATGCCAATCATTGAATGGAATTCTAAATAAAAAATGGGTAAATCATTAAACTTCCTTTTAATATCTGTAACATCCTTTAAATATCCATTCTAAACTATTAAATATCCATTCTAAACTATTAACTATCTATTCTAAATATTGGATAGTCTTTTAAATTGTTACATCAAAAAGATTACCTTAAGTATTAGGATACGTGGTTTAAAGACAAAGGAAAACAACTCCAAACTGACTTAATCAATGGCATATTGAGCTAGTTTTCATTACACCTTGATTTCTTTTGTGATTAACAATCCAAAGCTGTCCATGAAAACAAAAAGAAGGGTTTTTTTCTGCTTTTAGTATTTAAATGAACAAAACTTTGCAAAAAATATGTAGTCACTTTGATGCCAGGGTGCCTCTGATTTTGTCTGCCATTTTCCATTATTTTTTTTACATCGCTTGCTTCCTTTCTTCTCCTCATTATTCCAAGGGAGTGGGAGGAAAGAGAGGCGACTGGCTACTTGATCTGATCAGTACATCTCAGTCTGAGAAATGTAGATATTTCATCATTCTAAAGAGCAGGAGCAATGCAAGTTCTTCCATCCAGATAGGTATCTTGCATAATATGTTTTAGTTCCCATAGGGATAAGGTACTTATGGTACCTTGGGATCTCTACAATACTATTTTTATTTTGGAAAAATCTAGGAATCTACTGCTGTCAGCACTCACTTTATAGTCCAGTATTTCAATCTGTATTCTGCCTGTGATCATGCTCAGTGCCTCCAGTGGGAATGTGACTGCAACAACAGAGCTGGAGGAGAAAGCACTATAAGCTTAGTCTAACACTCACTGAAGTTGATCAGAAACTTCTTACTGACCTCAAAGTACAGCACTAGACAAAACCAACTGTCCTCCACTGCAGTGTCGGCATTCCATTAAACAAGGCCTTGTATAAACCAATAAATAAAGCACTGGTAATAGTACTCACTCTGGTCTCATACATTCATAACAGGCTTCATTTAAAAATTAATTTTTTTGTGATTGACCCAGCACAGCTTGACTAGTATATTTATGGGGTCTAATTGCACTTACTGTAATCTGAAAAACACAATTGTTATTGTTCAGCATCATTCCTATGGCTACAGTCCTGGTCTCTCTTTTCTATAATGAAGTATCTAAAAGCCCACTGCAGATCTGTGACATTCTCACTTCAATTTACTGGTTTAAAAATCCATTGCCGCTGCAAGAGTGTTTACCAGTTTTCAAAGAGTTAAGAGTTACTAGAACTGGTAGGGATGACAATTTCTTTTTTTCTTCTTTTTGATGTGAATTTACTGATGAATACCGATGGTTAAAGATGTGTAGGGCTTGAAATCATTCACTCTGCTTGTTTTAATAACTGCACCGGTGAAAATGTACTTGTTTTATGTGCTGAGAGACGCTGCAAAGTCAAAATGCCTCTCGTTATTTTTAGGGAAAGGACTATGCTGGCAGTAAAGTTTGTATCAATTCTTCCATTTTGTCCAATTTTGGTGCAAAAGACCAATTTCTTGAGTGACACTAGGGAGACTTATCCATAAACTGTCATTAAAGGTATGGGCTATTGGGTTATATGATACGGCTGCACATGGTATAGTGAACACTACAGACACACTTCTAGACACATGGCAGGAGAGGACAATGTTTTCATGAGCACCAAATCACAGGAGAAAGCACCTGGCAAAGCTACTATCACGAGAGGACATTTAACCTGGTAGCAGCAGGTAGCACAAACTCTTCTGGAGCGGAAGAAATGACGGAATTCTGCTTCCTTGTGACATACAGAAGTATCAGAACTGATTGAAAAGTAAGGCTTTAGATGCTTTAATGTCATCATATAGATACAATTTAACAGATCTGTGAGCTACAGTTTGCAGCTGTGAATGATGGAATCCGGAGCTGAAAATTGCATTTGGAAGGATTTTCCTCATGAGGAATTCTAGCTGCTGCTTCCAAAGGCCATACGTACTGTTGGAGTTCCCTGTTTTTCTCCTATTTATTGCCTTCATTATCAATATTTGTTCTCTCCTTTCAAATCTTTGGTCTTAGAGACCAAATACAGAGGCAAGGACTTAGTACACCCAAGATTAGTAAAATAGAGGATAAGAAAAATATAGTGGTTTTTCATTTGTTTTATTTTTAATAAAACTTGACCTTATTGTGATACCAAATTGTCTAGATGATGAGCTATATTTAACCAAATAGTATAAAGAGTATAAAGTAAGAAGGAACATCTATATCCTTTTCTTATTCTCCAGTATGACTGCTGGCTGCTTCTTGGTCAAATTTTATTGTTATTGTCTGAATAGTGACTGGGAAAGGTATTATTGTGGATGACTTTGATTTATTTCCTGCAAGAGGGCCAGTGTCTTCTAACTCCATCAACCTCTTGTGCAAAAGAACATTCAGACCCTGTACTGCTTTCAAGAGGAGAAGCAGCAGCAAAATATAAATTGTCAGAAGTTAATGCAGGCTCTTTTTGAAAGGCATGAGTGCTCTCACCATGCTGGTGTATATTTTTGTATTTATGCTGTTCATGCAGAATGATTTATTTTACTCAGACAGGACAAAAAAAAAAACCAAACAAAACAACAACACATCCAAGCAAAAACCTACTTTATTTATTTTGCTTCCCTTATACATACTTACAGAACAGTTATAATTGTACTTTTTTTTCTATTTACAGATTTCATTCTATGCTACTTTGGATGTTTTTCCTGTTCTAGAAGCTTTAATTTTGCCGACTATAGACTGCTCATAAGCACTTGATAAAATATAGCTTGTAGGGGCGGGATAGAAATATTTGGTGTATGTATGAATGTGTAATTCCATACAGTGCACCCTATACCAGCCACACAGAACTGTGAGATGTGTTTAGGTTTTTGATTGCCACATGCCATAACAATTTATACTACAACTTAGTTTATACAGAACTATAAAGTGATGAAGCATGACTGCGCACTACAGACTAACTTTCCAAGCCTGAAATAAACTCCACTGAAGCACCAGTAATTTTGTCTTTTAATACGGGAACCTAAGTGATTCTGAGATGCTGGGCACTCAAGTAATTTTGCTCTTGATTGTTTTTGAGTTTTTTTTGCAACCATCCAATAGTATTTTGCACAAATTTCTTGAAAGTATTCATGAATATTAGCTAATTTCTCTTTGTTCTGGTTTCAGCTGGGATAATTTCCTTTTTAGTAGCTGGTACAGTGAGGTGTTTGGGATTTTGTAGGAAGATAATGTTTCTGTTGTTGCTAAGTGGTGCTTCCTTTAAATCAAGGACATTCAGCATCCCATGCCCTGCCAGTGAGCAGATGCACAAGAAGCTGAGAGGGAGCATGGCCAGGACATCTTATCCAAACTGACCAAAGGGATATTCCATACCACAGAACATCATGTTCAGTCTATAGACTTGGGGGAATCAGCTGTCATGGGCTGATTGCTGCTTGGGGTCAGGCTGGGCATCGGCCAGAGGGTGGAGAGCAGTTCTACTGTTTATCACTTGTTTCTCTTGGGTTTTATTCTTCTCTCCCTCTCTCCTTATCAACACAGTTATTATTATTATATTATTATTGATTCATATTCTGTTTCAATTCTTAAAATATTTTTATCTTATCCCCAAAATTTTGCTCTTCTTTCTGATTCCCCTTCTCAGTATGGGCAGGGAAAAAGTAAGTGAGAAGCTGTGTGTTACTTAGTTGCCGTTTGGGGTCAACCACAGACACCTTGTAGAATAAATATTACATTTTTCATACAATTTTAATTTTTTTTTTATTTCTACAGAAGAATGCAAGAGATTAAAGCAAAACATATATGACACTTTAAAACAAAGAGATTAAAACAAGAGATTAAAGCAAAACATATATGAAACTTTCTCAAAGCTTTAATGAACTCATTTGACACAACAGAGGTGGAAACAACTCGTTTATTACATCTGAGATAATTAAAAATTCTACTGTTGTATTTTGTCAAAGCATGCAAGGACAAAGGAAAAAGCATGACAAGTACATAATGAAAGCAATATTTTTTTGTTACTTAGAAATGTCTTGATGACATTTAAAGCATTTCTTACCTTACCTGGGAGTTCCAGTCTCTTTAATGGTGAACTTGATTTGCTCAGAAATTACATAAACAATCACTTCAGATCTTAGAAAGTTCTAGGTGTTTAAAAAGCACAAACAACAGTTTCTCACTAATCAAGAGCCCTTTTTACTACTTTTGGACCATTTTTACTATGACTTCATCTGGCTTAACAAGCTTGGAGCTTGCAAGTTCAAGAAAAACAAAAGGACTCAAATTTTGGGAGTGGGAACCAAATGATCCATAGAGGAGCAAAGCTCTTATTTAGAAGACTATTATAATTATCAGCATGCACATCAATTCATTCTACCAAAGCAACAATGATTACACAAAAAAAATTTACTGATGAACTACTTTTGTTTTGTTTTGTTTTGTTTTCTTTAAAGACTTGAAAACTGCCCATAAAACTCCCTTCCCCATCAGCTGATCCAATGAAAGCTATTATTGCCATCTGCAAACTTCTCAAGTAACCAGGATGATTACTCGAGACATTTGCATCGGTTTGGTTTGTCTCTTTGCAAGACAAAAAATATAGAAGCATTGCTTGGCTCCTATGCCGAGCAATGCTTCTATAACAGAAGGTGTCAAAACCGTGTCCTTGCATTCCCAGCTGCCATGTCTTTTTGAGCTGATGGGAGGGAAAGGAAAATACATGGGGTTTTTAACTAGAGTACCTGGTTCTCTCACTGTCATGCTGGAATATTATAATTTTCTGTAATTCAAAGTATTACTAGAATAGATGATAAAATAGGAAACATTGCAGGTAGATGGCATGCAGGTTTATCTAGCTTGCAATTGATAATTTCCCTTTCTTTGCAGCACGGAGATGAGTACTAATCTAAAACTTGTGAAACTTCACTGAACCACCATGTGGCAAGACTATTTTTAGTCAAGCAAAAATTGGTTTTGAGCAATCATTTCTCAATTAGTATTTTTTTGGTCAAGTAATAGCAAAAATATCTGTGGGAGGATGTTTCAAATTCTAGTTCAAATATAATTGTAAAATTTTGAATAGTTAAAATTATTTTTATAAATCTGTGTATCTCTAATAATCTAGTTAGAATTAATGATTTTCCTCTGGTATTTTTTCCTATTCTCAAAGTGCCTTTGAATTACATACAGGTCTGAATGGTCAGATACATTTAAAAGTTAAATTAAGACAAAAAACATTTTGCTTTTTGCCTTTGGACATATTTGCAAAATATGTTAATTAGTCTTATTCTGTTTATACTGGCTGTTTTATATTCTACATTAAGCTCTGTTAAGGCTACAGAAAAACTTTGGAGATGTTATGCAGAATTTTATGGAAATATTTGGCTTCAGAATTGTGCAAGGGTTTTTAGAACTCCTTGCATTATGTGAGACACCATTTAGATCAGTAACTGAATCCTTTCACATGACAAAAAATTGTTTTGAACAACTGAAGGGATTCCTCTAATCAGATCTTACCTAATGCACGTAACTCCTGTGATAACTCAGTGTTAAGAGAAGTCTTTTGTCAAACCATTCATATTCACTAGGCCTGATTACTAAAAGTGAGTGAGAAGCAACTCTAGAAGATACTGGATTTACACTTATATATACCCAGTATCTGAAGGGAAGTCAGGTCCTCATATCACATTAATGTGGATGATTCACAGTAGCTGTCATGAAGCTTTAACTGAAATCAGATATTAAGTAGGTATCTGGAAAGAAATAAGACTTCAGATTTGGAATATATTTTTAATTTAGAGAAAGTCTTATTTATTCAAACTGCAAATCTATACAGCTACATTACAGAAATTCTAGATACATTACAGAAATTATGGAAATTCCAGTGTCCTAGGGTAACATTGTGAAAACATTTTTAAAAAAATAGTTGGGTTGACATTTTTTGTTTTAATTAAGGGCACCTGAACAATTATGTCTATTTAAAATCCTTACAAATAAAAATATTTCAGTTGCTAAAGCTGGTGTTTATACGAATTACACATTTTCCTTTCGTACAAAAACTCTATTTTATCCATTCTTTTTCATCTGTATTCTTTTTTATTTTCATTTTTATTTTTGTACTTGGATTTTCCTTCTCTAAGTAATCCTGAGTTTTAAACATTTATCTTGTCTTGCTGAAAACTCATAGGGTCACAGAAAAAGGTAAGTTGGAAGGGACCAAAAAGGATCATTGAGTCCGACCCCTGGACCTGCACAGGATACCCCAAGAGTCACATCATGTGCCTGAGAGCATTGTCCAAATACTTCTTGATCTCTGTCAAATACCCTATTGTGACACTCAGCTATCATCTGACTTTTCCAAATTACATCTTTTTTCCTTCTCAGAGGTTCTTGTCTTCCACAGCAGGTGATTCAGTTCCTTTCTCCTTCACTGTATGAAGTCAGAGCCTTCCTGTAATGCACTTTAGTCTCTTCTTTTGGCTAAAGTATGATGATAGTCTAAGAGGAAGATAATGTTCTGAAATGATATGGTATTTAAGTTTTCAGGTGCTTCTTTCCAATCGAAAAACAAAATATTTCAACATTAGTTTTTGGAGTTTTTTTTATATAGTTGGTTTTCTTTTTCCTAATGGAAAAAAAAGAGTATTTTTTCCTAATAGCCATTCAAGATATTACTCTTCCTCTTCCTCCACTTTTCTTACAAGAGGAAAAAAAAGTGCAATATTTGATATAATGGCTGAAAATTTTTGATTGGTGAGTGTGATATGCCAAAATATTTGTTCTTATCACATAGATAATTATAGACAAAGAATTCTGCAATGCTTATTTATGTGACTAATTCTATTGATTTTTAAGCATTAATAACTGGATGTTATGAATAGGAAAAAAATCTGAAAGATTGATATTTTTTTTCTTAAATAATGTGACATGTAGTCCTGAAAAGATATTTGTAGTCAGCAAATTTAGGCCTGTGGAGTGTATCGCAAACAGTGGAAACCATTTTAGCAGTGACAAGAATATGAAGAGGGAAGAAAGACATACTTTTCATTGAGACAAAGTGACTCCGTTGCTCTAGTTGCACAGTGTGAATTTTCTCAAAATGGCAGAGAGCCCAAATCAAGTATTTTTTATTTGATATCTAGCTAGACTTGAGAAACTTTGCTGAGAATGTTTTTAGTTCCAATTAAACCTCTACAGATACAAGTACATAGCTTAAAACAATTATAAATAAGAAAAAATTATTATAACAATATTTTATGATGTATGTTTTAAATTAGTTGGAAACCTATGTGAAAAGACATACGTAATGAGATTCCAACATCTCTTAAATGCTTGATTTTGGCCATGGTTTGAATGTAACTGTGGACCTGATGAATATAGCTTTTCTACTCTTAAAGTTGCTCTTTCAGTAGAACTCAAAAATCAATGAAAGTTATAAGGGTTTCAGTGTAACTCCATCTCCTTTGTGTAAGAGGTAAAATTCACTTTGCAACCTATGTGGTGCTTTATAATATTCAATTCTTTCTCTGAATTTTACACTTTTCCAGATGTATCATGCCTTTAAAATCCCATAAAGACACGTGGAATTTTTTGTGTTTCATGGTCTCAGCAGACCTGAAGTATTCCATAGAATCAGAGAATATTCTGAACTTGAAGGGTCCTGTCAGGATTATTGACTCCAACTCCTGGCACTATGCTGGACACACCCAGAATCACACCGTGTCCCTGAGAGCATTGTCCAAACTCTTCTTGAATTCTGTCAACCTTGGTGTTGTGACCACTTCCCTGGGGAGCCTGTTCCAGTGCCCAACCATGCTCTGGTAAATTTCTAATTCTTACTTTCCATCTATTTCCATACAGAGCACAGAAAAAAATGGAATAGATTTTCTTTAAAACTAAAATTACTCAGAAGGAAGCACCTAGATGCCATTCAACATCTTTCTAGTTCTTCTGACATTCCTTTTATCTGTGATCTGCATAAAGCTATTGCTTGTTTTCCTGAAAAACTGTAAACAGTGAAGGATCCCATAAGTCACCAGGTTAGGAATATCAGACAAATTCAAATTTCCCATCATCTTGTGTGGCAGAAGCCTTGGATTGGTGTTGTGGCACCCTGGCATGTTCAGCGGCCTTGGACAAGTTGATGTATGTCTTACCATATAGATATGGAATGAAAACCTCCTGATTGAAGAGGCTAGGACACTTTACCAATGAAGATAAAAACTGAGGTGTTACACAATGCCACTTAGACAATGGTTTAAAAAAATTAATTAGGATGCTGTTATGGACAAAAAATAATTTCATTAACTTTTAAATAATTTNTATTATTTTATAATACCTCAGATCTTTAAAAATTCATCAGAGACAATGAAACAGTTATTGAAGGATTAATATTTACAAAGAAAATTGAAGAAATTCTTTGAGTATTATGATGTATTTTTAAATTTAAGAAACTGGAGAATGTACCTGTGAATTTATTATGATTGCTAATATGGAAAAAAAAAGCATAGAAGAATAGTTCAGAAGCTATAATATGAGAAAAGAAGAATTACAGACACTGATGTTACATGGTGTTTTGCCACTCGGTCCAGAATTTTGTTCTACAAGCATTTTGGAGAGTAATATAATGAAATGATTTTTTATGAAGTGACAATATTTGGAAGATATTTTTTTACATATTCTGATTATACCTGCTTCCATATACCTATCTTTGATAGTGTTTGCACATTTATCTTAAATGGAGATGTGCCTTTAATAGATTATCTGTAAAGTTTATTATTAAAGACCATTTAATAAAAGCCTTTATTAAAGCCTAAAGTCTTCCAGTGAATAGCAGCAGTAGTCACAGTGCAGCCTTCTGCAAGAGGCCTACTATCTCCGGTTTATCATTACCTTTCATTCAAATTATGAAATAATTATGAATTTATGAAAATACCCTGATTTTACTTTTGCTAACAGCAGATATGACAAGGATCAAGGATCAGAACTATAATCTGTATCCTAAACTGTACCTGGTAAAGAGTTTCCTTTGTGTTCTATCCGACAATCCTAAAACTACGCTATATTTACTGAGGGAAGAGAAAAATGATAGACAATGTTTGTATTTCTTACTAATTATACCAATAAAGCAAACAAGCTTGATTTATAGCAAATAATGGGTCTTGTAAGACAGAAGGGTCCAAACAACTTTTCCTTGCAACTCTGTGGGCACTACTCACCAGACTGGTGTCATATCTCGTGTTTTCTTTCTAAGTTTAAATTTCCAACTACTAGGAAGGATTTTCATCCTGGAGCAAGGCTTCAATATAAAACATTCTCATTCAAAAAGCAATTTATGTGGGGTCATAATCTTTCCCAGGCTTAGCCTATATTTCTCGTATGTGTTCAGTAGAGATTTACTTGAGCTGAATATGAACCCTAAATCAAATATACCTGAAGAGTGATAACGAAAAGCACAGCCCCAGAGATGCACTGTTTGTTGCAGTCTTGTTTCTCCTCAGGAGGACCACTACATCTTCCATTATGAACCCAATATACATTGCAAACACTGTACGTGAAGGTGCAAATAAAAAACTCTAAAAAAACTCTAAAAAATCTGTTTAAGCTGTCACCAATTTTTGGGTGCTTGGATGTCGATAATTGAAACAGAAAAATTTTGTTGTCATTAACACATTCCACTAGAAGTGTTATTGAGGGCTTAGGACAGTGGCTTTTCTAGAAACCTTCTGTAGGTCTCTTTTCTTCTTTAATTTAAAAAACTACATTGGGTAGATTATTTCTATCTGACTTTCATCCAAAAGTCTATGCTGGGGACCCTTTTTTAGTACAAGACTGAATGCTGAGATAACAAATGCCACTTAAGAACAAAAATCTGAGAACACTACTTGTACACTTAATTTTCATTTCTGTGCCCTTTCCAGCATTAAGAACAAACATCACACTCTCAAATATGGATTTAGGGAACCCCATAGTACATGGTTCTCCTTCCAGTACTTCCAATGACCTCAAGTAGAATAGATTTTCAAAAGCTGTGGGAGAAATACAGCTAGAGAAATATGTCTCTCTGCCTTTCTCTCTCAAAAGTAATTGACATTAAGTCACTTGTTTCTGTTTCTGCCTTTTTTCTACTGCCAGCTTGTTAATAGGAAATAATTTCTTGAATTATTTTTAATGTATAATTTTGCAAGTAAGGAGGCAATTATATTTGTGCAGGATAATGAAGAATGTCTGTGTAACACCAATACAGGCTTGATCTCCAGAATATTAATTTTAATGTTTCAATATTATGAACTTTTTTTGTTTTGTTTCCTTGCTACCTCTAAGAGAAATATTTTTAATTCTTTAGTTCAAAAATTGAAAATAACTTCACAGAAGGAAATTTACTATATGGTACAGTAAGTTATGACATTTCACTTTGTTTTTCTTTATCCAGAAAGGGGATCCATAAATAATAAAGGAAGGANTTCCAGTGCCCAACCATGCTCTGGTAAATTTCTAATTCTTACTTTCCATCTATTTCCATACAGAGCACAGAAAAAAATGGAATAGATTTTCTTTAAAACTAAAATTACTCAGAAGGAAGCACCTAGATGCCATTCAACATCTTTCTAGTTCTTCTGACATTCCTTTTATCTGTGATCTGCATAAAGCTATTGCTTGTTTTCCTGAAAAACTGTAAACAGTGAAGGATCCCATAAGTCACCAGGTTAGGAATATCAGACAAATTCAAATTTCCCATCATCTTGTGTGGCAGAAGCCTTGGATTGGTGTTGTGGCACCCTGGCATGTTCAGCGGCCTTGGACAAGTTGATGTATGTCTTACCATATAGATATGGAATGAAAACCTCCTGATTGAAGAGGCTAGGACACTTTACCAATGAAGATAAAAACTGAGGTGTTACACAATGCCACTTAGACAATGGTTTAAAAAAATTAATTAGGATGCTGTTATGGACAAAAAATAATTTCATTAACTTTTAAATAATTTTTTATTTGTAACCTTATATTTACGACCTTATAAAATATTTATTTACCTTACTTCAGGTTAAATTTCATTAATAAATTTAATTTTTTGTAATTGGTGAGAACAATTCTGTAAATGAACATCTTGTAAGGTAGCGCTCTACAATTAATATGGAAAACAGATTTATTGGCAAATTGTTTATAGTATGTTTATGACAGGACAAGTTTTGCAGCTAGAGGCAGCATTGGTATCACATTCATCCACCTTTGACAGCCAAGGAGAGGTTTTCCAACATTCATCTCTTCTTTGCTCTCTTTCTCACTGTATTTTTTTTTAAATTATTATTGTGTGGATGTGTAAATAAGACTAAACTAAGTAAAGGAGAAAATATGTTATGCTGCTGTAAACAACTTTCAGGATAGTATTCAAACTGTCAAATACAAAACATAAATATATGATTACATATATTTATATATTTATA
>WBMY01005427.1:0-15306 GCA_013397315.1 Donacobius atricapilla | reverse complement strand
GGAGAGGAGAGGAGAGGAGAGGAGAGGAGAGGAGAGGAGAATAACATCTCAGAAAAATTCATGTTCTCCAATGCTATATAGCCCAGAGGTGATATTTCATATTTTGATCACCGTTAGCTCAGTATAGTCAGGTTAAGTAAAAAGTGAACAGACAACAAAACTTCAAATTTTCTTGTCACTTTTGAAATCAATAAATGTCTGGTTTAAGAGAGCTGTTGAAGACTGAGAAGTCATGCACTAAAATGTCCTGATGCAATAGAAATTGTTATAAATTCACCAAAGTTCAATGGAAAAAGCATAAATCATATCAAATGTATAAATACATGTTCATAAACTTTAGGTAAAACATATTGAGCAGAAAACACGTGATAACTGTTGGGGCAGAAGTCAGGACCCCATAGAAGATATTTAAAGGTGTTAAAAAGAAACCCTGTATGCTGGAGCACAGCCAGTATAATATGACTATTCATGCATTTAAATTTAGAATGTCTGTTTGCTCAATTTAAGAAATGAGATGCTGATTCTTTAAATACATTTATAATCTATACTGTATTAAAAAATCTTTCTGAAAATTGCCAGTGATTAATTTATATTAATGAACTATTTTACTGAACCTGGTGATATTACCCATATAAGTAAATTCAGCTATCAGCACTTTAACAATCAAATCTTAGTTGAAAAAAGTCTAGATTAGGACTTACATGATTGAATCTTTATGCTAGGATTGCAGACAGCACTATTTAGTAGTGTCAAAAAATACTCAGGTAGTAAAAATGCCTTTTCTAAGCAATATGTGTACTGTGGGGTATGAATAGGCTTAAAACGGACAGAAATTATAACCAGAGGCCCAGAAGAAAAGACTATACTGCAGTCCTGAAGAAGTGGAGAGAGGAATCTAAAAATTAACACCAGAAGGGAATAAATAATACAAAAAGAGCATGAATAAAGGGTAAATGGGAAAAAGTAAAAAATATTAATTACTTTGCTCATTATTTATTAAAAAGCAAATCCTTACAAGCCTAATTTTGAAATCAGTTGTCTCCATTTCTATCACTGAAGGACTGCATCAGTGGAAACTAGAAGTCTTACCTAGAGAAAAGAACAGCAAAGGATGATCAAAGGTCTGGAATAACAGAAGCATTGATCTTCAAAAAACTGTAAGGGCAGTATTATGCGCTCAAGCATCCATTGAGATTTTAGTTTTTAAATAAAACAATTCAATTTTACACAATGCTTACTTACTCTGGAAAAAATACAACACAAAACTTTCTGAAGAATACTTGCTTTGACTCTGTTAGGAAAAAATGGTATTTTTTTCATCTTTCTTGCTTCTGTAAAACTTTTACTGGTGACCCAAGTTTTTCCCTTCAAATTTTAATATATGTTTCAGTGTTCTTTTTAAAAATGTTCATTTTTCTTTCCATTATTCCTTTTCTTCTTGTTCTTTGTACAGATTTCATTTTATTAACATTTGACTGTTCACAGTGTTCCTTTTCCCCTGATCTTCTGTTATTTTCTTTGGCCATTACAAGTGTTTAAAGAAGAGTTCAGCTGTACAGAGACTCTACTAGGGCCACAAATGTGTATAGGGCAGGAACTAGACAGAGCTTTTGCTTTCTCTTGATCTCTTGTGCACAGAAAAATGTTCTTACTGTCTTACTAGACCCAGAAACTTTTCCTATTTTGTGGGTACATTTCACTTTTCTGAAGTCTAAAGACTTAAATTTGGTGCTTGAACAACTGTGCTGAATTTCAAGCTGAGGAAATAAGTATGTAGGTATGGTCGGAAATGTAGTCAAGTGAAAAATCAGCTGTGTTTTAGCTCATTCACAGTCCTACAGGAAATGGTGCTGAATTATATCTAGATTAGTTCTCTGAAATGTTGTGAGCAGGCTTTTTCTGTTTGACCTAATTGAAAATATTAATTTATGGGGTTACTATGTTGACTGCTCCACTGCTGGACACTTTTTTTGTCAGTTTTTATCTTTGCCAGATATGCCCCGACCTAACACAAAGATTTCAAATTTAATGGCACAATTTTGTTTGAAATGTTTCTTCAAGCTGACAGAAATAATAAGTCTAGGGAAGGGACTATTAGGACCTTAGCTCTGTTCTAGTCTACTATAACACAGTTTCAGGGTCCTTACCTCTCTTCTGGTGTAATAGGAGTTTGTCTTTAAATGGGGAAATGTTGTGAATTGTCTAGTTCTTGTTCTTCAGATATCACTTGCATCCTTGTCACAGTCATGTCCATTCTGCCCTTCTTTGTGTCCTGGCTAACTTCTGGAGTAGGTTGAATATGGGTCCTCAAGAGTGCATCACCACCAAGTAACATGGAGCAGTCTATGATTACTGAGTTGTTCCCAGCTATCAGTTTCATTAATCAGGTGAAGATTATTTATTCTGAATTTTCTAGTGTTAATTTCTTGTGGCAGGTGTAGCCATTGATCTCATCTCTTGTCCTGAATGTTCCTCGAATATATGGTCAAATGTTAATAAAGAATGTAATTTTCATGACCATCCTAAAATGGTGAAGCATCCTCACTTCAGCTTCCACTCTTGGATAGAATTCAAATGAAAATAATCAAAAATTCTGATTTTAAATATGCAGTCACCTTGCATTCTTGCTCTAGGGCCTACTTTATGCAAACAAAGTAATTTTGGGGCAGAAGTTCCAGACTAATGAAAGAAACCCCAGCAGATTTTTATTTTGGGGGGGGGGGGGAAGATAGGAAAATACCTGAGGATTGTATAGCTTTTCTCAATTTACTGCCTATAATCAGTCCCATTTTTATAGAAAACATCCACAATTGTTTTGTGCCTGCCACACTTCATCCAAGCAGAATTCAGTGATAGAGTGCCATATAATTTCTTTATGAAATAGGAGAAAAGAATTATCTGTTATCTCTTAGATAAATGATACCTTAAATTTTATTTCAAGACTGACCTTCCTTCGTTATTGTGTTATCAGAACCTATCTCCTGCCAGGCTGTATGTGATGAAAACTCCTCTGATGAAAGCAAGGGACATAACTTCACAAAGGCCTATATCAGCAAAGGGAACAGCTGAATTTAAATGATAGTAAGAATCTTTCTTATAGGACCTGCTTGACAAAAAGGGAAGGTGTCAGCACAGTGGACAAGGAGGATGGTTTGGGGGATGATTTTGCACTGCCTAGGCCACGTCTGGAGTACTATGTCCAGTTCTGGGCCCCCAACTTAGGAAGGCTATTGAGATGCTTTCGCACTTCCACAGGAGGGCAACAAGGCTGGTGAAGGGTCTGGAGTACAAGTCCTATCAGGAGTGGCTGAGGGAACTGGGGGTGTTCAGCCTGGAGAAGACGCAGCTCAGGGGTGACCTTATCACCCTCTACAACTGCCTGAATTTTTTCTGCACAAACAAAGCATGAAACATACTGGTAAGAAAGACAGGTGAGAGGCAAGAAGGAGCATTTTGACTACTTCTTAACAGTAGTGTAAGTTAATTCAAACAACCCTCCATTGCGGGTGAGTCTTGAAGGAGAGAGATGACTTGCCTAAAGAGGAACTCCACTTTTACGTACTAAAGCAGTGGTCTTTTTCTTTCTTTCTTAGAAATGTTTTAGCTACATAGTACCTCTGTATTACCAGAGTAAATTGTAAGACTGAGATTGTGACTTTGAAATTTGTTTGGTTTAAACTCCATTCAAAGCAATGTAGTGGAAGTAATAGATTCATCATCCAAGTGATGAAGACCAACTCACTGTAGCCTGTGGCCCAAGGGAAGCTTGCCAGTCTTCACTGCTGAGATTTGTTCTCTAAAGTACAGACAAAAAAGTAAAAACTCAAAAAAGCGAAGACTTGTTAGTTATTCCATGGAATGTTTTTTCCAGAGCAGAAGAATGGGTCATGGCATTTTCCACCATTGGTCACAGGCATTTTACAGTCTCCTCCATGAAGAGGAAGGCGATACAGATATCAGCTAAATATTGCAGAATATTGTTAGGTCTTCCTCATGTTTCAGTGACATAATTGTGTTTCTTATGGTAGGAAGTTTTCAGACTCCTTTGGAAGGTGGAGAAGTATTGCAAGATATGAAAAGGCCCATGGCTTCTGAGAATCAGAAAGGCTAAAGGAATCTGGTCATCATTGTGATAGAGACAAAAAATCATTTGTCACATTCACACAGAGAGACACACGCAATTTAAAACATATAAGCCCGAAGAAGCATTATGATGCTTGGGTGTTGGTTCTTAAGCCTCTGCCTTCCCACTTGTCTTCAGTCTGGACTTGTGTAGTGTTTCTTTAAAGTCGCACAAATTTTTGATAATTGAAGAGCTTTTGATCTCATTAATGCTAGTAATTTCTACAGAATGAGCCTTATTGATAAATGAAAAGAGAAAAAAAAATGGCAAAATTTACAGTGGAATTGTGTTAATATCTTTTTAAATCACTTAAAAAAATATAGCCTATGTGAATCAGGCTTCTAGCCAAAGACATTTTGTGTTTAATGTCTTACACACAAATTATAGATCCTTAGACTTACTCAAGTCAAGGCATATGTAGTGCAGAAATGTCAAACCTGAGTATTTTTTGTAAATGATTCTGAGATTAAATAGGATTTTAAATATTTATTTGAAAAAAAATCTACTTCAAATAATTCAAGAAGACGTAATAAGAACTGGGACAGTACATGACAACAGGCCTGAAAAGACTTCAAAAGACTTTAAAGAGAATAGATCTTTTTTCCAATACTTAAAATTATTTAGTTGTTTTAAATCAGTGTCTAGAAATTAATCTTTGTGTGTTTTTAAAAAACATGTCTTTCCCAAATATTTCACTCAAGTTTCTAATCTATCAGCATGCTGCTTCTCTGCTTCTTTTTCTGCAGGAGTGCTGTGTTTATTAGGGTGTTTGGTTTACATAAAAAATTAGGAGTTACATTTTGTACCCATTAAATTTAATCCTATGTTAAATGAGTCTCTGATGATCAAACCTACCACTTCTGAGGAGATATATATGTACAACTCATTCTGTGTCGGTTTAGAGGTTTCAGTCTGTAGTTCTGTAATATAAAATGAAACAGAATCTTTTTCATCTGTCTTGGTCTGGATGACATAATGATTCTGAGCTCCAAATTAATTCAAATTCTAAATTCAGAGTAATTGTTCAATGGCTAATATTACTGAACACCATCAAAACAGAAAATATTCTTTTGGTGATTAATTCTGGATGAATTTAAAAGTTCTTTTGAAAAGGCATTTGATTTGCACCCAGGTGGAATTCTGAGTAGTACCTGTTGGATTCTGAGATTGATATTGTTATTTATCCACTAGAAAATTTTGATTGTTGTCATTTATATGATGATTCAATAAGGCAAATCTTAGTTGGATACTTATTTTAGGGCTTTAAACATGTCTGCTTAAGTTTTTCTATTTGAAAGAACAAAAAAACCCAAACAACAAAAAAGCCCCACAAAACATTCCCTCCCTCCCCCCTCCAAAAAAATCAACAACGTCCTGATAATAGTTGAAATGGAGATATCTAGAATGCTATCTAGGATACATATTTGCAATACATCACATGAGCTGCATTCTCTGTCAGAGGAAACGAACAATGCTGCATTGTAATTTAATGTTTTCACTACCAGAGAGAGCAGGAAGCTTTGAAAACTATGTTTGTCTTTGTCTCAAAGGCCAAATTTATTCTGTCAAAGCATTTAATTTCTTCAAAACTGTCTGCTGAATTCTGAATTAATATGCAAGGAGAGTTGCCCAAGAGTTATGGCCTGTCATAAATTCAGCAATATTCTACATAATGGCTTCAATATGTCTGTCATAAGTTTATCTTGTCTTGGCAATGTCTACAATAATGCAGAAGTCAGCCCTTTTAAATAATTAGATAAACGTGTATTTCTGACAGGAGCTGCTGGTTCTAACTTTCAGAACTACTGTGACACATATTCTCTAGTGACTGTCTGCTACACATATATATCTTTGCTCCTCTTTCTGTATGTTTTCTTTTTTAATCATAGTAAGATATATTTGTTGTACTTAATGTGCTTGCAAAGCTATTTGTTATATGGTATATGCATTGTATGCTCATAGAGAACTCCAAAAGTCTTCCTGCAGGAATTTATTACATAATTTCCAATTACTTCAACAGAAACTGGAGTGGCATGTTGTTTACTAGGCTTCCGTGGATGGATGTTATGAGATACAGAAAGGTATGCTGCTGCTCTGAAAGAGCATGTTTAGGTACAAGAACAGTGTAGCTACATCAGCCTGTCATTCTGCTCACAGGGTGAATTGTCATTCCTTTATTAAGTTTTACCCCACACAGACCTCTAATTTATTGGGTACAAAGGAAATTCCAGTGTCCAGCCGACCTTATCCACAGCCAGCTCAGTTGTCACCATAGAGCAGAAAAAGAAGCCAGAATTATTATCAAGTAAACATCCTTATTAGCATTGCCTGGTGCAATACCCATTTCAATCATGAAAGTTAATAACAGAGATTTAATTTTATAAGGTTGAGTTTCATTTCAAATTCATTTGTCTCATAAATAGGAGAGGTAAGATAAGGTAAAATGACTGAATGGTATTACTGTGAAAAGAAAGACTTATATCCCTTTTTTCCCACTTTGGGACTGGATGGAGGAAATTTACAAATTCCGCAGTGGAGAAAAAGTCTAGCAAATTTTTTCAAATACTTTAGAAGAGGTACTAACAGTTTAAAGAGTGTGACACTGCTTTGAACAAACCTACATGTATTATTCTTACAATCAGATAAGTTCCAACCTTTTATGAACATGTAGGTCCATACATTTGAATTTTTTTTTTGTGATGTTCATAGTGACTACCATCTAGATTTTGAAGCTGGATATATTTAATTGGACTCAAGTTGTTAACATATGAGCTAATCATTTAGTCTCCCTTTAAAATCACAGGAGTTACTTCAAATATATGATTTCTGTCATTATGAGGTAGATGTTTGAGAGAGATGATTATCTTCTTTCCATTGATTTTAAAAGGAAGACTAGGCAATTAATTCAGATATGGCTACAAATGCTGGAAACACTGAAAGTTAGGTAATGTCATTCTAAGAGTCTTCCTGCGTGAATAGTTTGAAAAGACTAACAGTTTCTGTAGGGTAAAATATATATTATTCTTTTTCAAACTAATACCATTGTCCCATGCTTGTAAAACAAATATATTCAATGACTTAGATCTATGCCTTTTGCTTTGCATTTGCCTATAGGTTCCAAAGAGCTATATTTCTTTAACAAAAGCTGTAGTTCTATGAACATGGGAAACTTTGTGAAAGCTTTCTCCAGTCTGCTCATTCTTTTACATAGTTAAAGAAATTTCCAGATTTTTTTTTAACTCTTGCATTCTTCGTATCATCTTAAATGTTTGTAGTTTCAATGAATAACAAAGTGAAACAGTTTCACTGACTTCTAAAAAATAAATATTAGATTTAATAAATAATAGGTTAATAAATAATAGATTTTAATTTTTATTAAGTGTAATACTAGAGGTTGGATACTGGACACACTGCTATTGAGACAAACTAGTTATGCAGGAATTTTGGTTTCTGTAACAGGACAGGGAAGAAATTAGTATATTAAGTATGATTTGGAGTAAGAAGACTTTTGTCAGAATTTTACAATACTAAAAAGAAGTAAAGAAACTCAGATTTTTTATCTGAAAATCCAGTAATGGAAGCAAACCTGTCCATCTAACTTTTACTGAACTACAGGAACTGCAGTTATATCGGTTTTTAATGTCAATTAATATTGCATTTCCAGACACATACTCTCTCGTGCCTCTTCCTTCCATTAAGCCATTGATTCTTGTATTTTGAAAGTAAATGGGAAGATCAAAAGAAGAGACGAGAATGAAACATGTATTTACCAACCAGTCATGTGACATTGGCACAAAATATGTTCCAAAAAGACCAACAGAATCTGGCTACTGCTCACAGAAGAAGTGGATAATGAGCCCTTGGGAGTAGACATGTGTCTTGGATAGAAAAGACAGGTATCTGCTAGAGAGGGCCAGACCTCCCTTTGGAATAGAGAGTTCAAACCCCCTCCTTCCGAATTATTAAAACTTTGATATTAAGTTGGCTCTCAGGCAAAGATATGGGGATAGGAATAACAGCTCTTTACTAGTATGTACAACAAGGCAAACAAACAACAACCACCACAGCATTAATGATAAACAAAAACCAGGAACTTCGAGGGGGATTTTGCTTCACAAAGCCCTGGGCAGTCTGATCTCTTGGGACACTGAAAGCACCAAGATGGAACAGTGGAAAATCCTGGGCTGGTGGGTGGGATGTACCAAAACTCCATGGTGGTAGCTGGAAGGGCAGGGATGTCCTGGCAGGGCAGGGCAGTGCGGGGATACAGCGTATCCAAACCCAAAGAATAGCAGCAGCAGTGAGAAGGAGCTGGCCCAGCTCAAGCAGAGCAGGAGGAGACGAGCTCAGAGTCCGTGGACACACGAGGAGATGATGGTAGATTTCCTCAGGAACGGACCTGCTGATGGCAGTGAGAAGCCCTTCCTGCAGCAGGAGCGGCCTGACCCTTCTCTCTCCGATGCCGAGAGCAAGAGCGAAGCTGTCCCCACACCAGACCTTTACCTGCCCCAAACCTCGCAGTATCTCTTTTTTCCCTCAGAGAGAAAAACTCTAGAACAAGAAAGGGTGCAGCCCCAGTGCCACATTTTCCTTTGGCCACTTGCGTTGTTTTGGTCAAGCACCCATAAGCACCCAGTAATTAGTCTCCTTGCGACTTTATGGGAAAAAATTCTAAAAGGAAAAAAAACCCCAAATCTAACCCCCAACAACACAGTAAAAATGTTTATTAGTTATAATCTTGGGGGAAAGAGAATTGTTCCTAAACCATTAAGATTTATTGTCTTCAGAGGCAAACAGCAGCACAATACTTGCATTAGTTTTGTGAATTAATTTTGTGTTGAACAAATCAAACCTTCTCATTATCTCATGAAGTACACATACATAATTTTAAAACTTTTCATTTGGTATTTAAAATACTTCAGCTATTTATTTAATATGTAGCTAAATTTACTCACCATCATCAGGAATTCTTTCTCTGCTTCTTCTTTTTGCTCTCTGTAACATCAAATATTATGATAGTAAAAGAGAATTAGCTTGCTGAGATGAGGTACTTCCAAAACACACCAATGGGTGCATTCAAAAGACAAGGCTGGTAATTAGTCTGTGATAGGCATCTAAAAACATGTCTTTTCTTCCAAAAATGATTTTAATAACTTTCAGAAAATCCCCAAACCAGCACATTCAGTGGGTTCAGGATGTATCATGAATGTGGGAAAATGTTTGGGTAATAGTGATAGTGATTAAAATCTTTGGAGACTTTTATTTTTAATTTATGCTTGTGATGAAGAAAATAGATACATATATATTACAAGGGTACTAATTTCTTCAGCTTCTAACTTACAAATTAATAGCAATATAAAACATGAAAGTTTCAACTACAGAAGAATAAAGATAAGCTTTATTTTTAAAAGACCTTTATGGCAAAAAGAAGACTAGCTGATTTTCTGTACTTCTGTACTTTCTTGTTGTGATTTTTTTTTTTAATTTTTGATAGCTTGAATTTTTTTCAATTTTTTGAATTTCAGACTTAAAGGAAAAAAGTTGCACTAATTTGTGTATGCAAAACTCAAACCATATCTATGTAGACAATTAAAAATAATATTGTCATTTAGCTGAATGTTTGAAAATGATCTCTGAAAACAGAACTGAAGATCTTTAAAAAAATAATTAAAGCTGACTCGGGATTATGAGACTTTCTTTGTAAGACTGAGAAGATATTGCCAAGAAGACAACATTTTGCTTACTAGTCTATTTTATGTAGACTCAGAGTAAGTGTGGTCTCATGTGTATATTCCTGTGTTTGTGAAGGTTTGAGAAAGAGGCACATACAATTGGAGGTAGACTCTTTGTAGGATATCTCTAGAATTACTAAAAATAAGTAGAAAAAGGGACACAAAACATAATGAATGATGTGACAAAAAAAAAAAAAAACCTCCAAGGAGAATATGAAAGGAAATAAAGCAAGACAAGATACACATAGACACTGGAAGATTCAGAGTAATAAGGCCAGTAGCACAAGAGATTTCAGTATCATCTTTCAGACATCATCTTTCTAAAACTGTTTTCAATGCTGAAATTTAAGCAAAAGGGAGGTAATTGTTAAAAAGACAGAATTATCTTTGTCCAAGAGATCCTGAAACCTTTTAGAATATTTTTCCTCTGATATCTCACAGTGCATGTCATGCAAATGTATAATGAGCTTCAGGGCACCAGCTAAGGTAGGTTCATCCTAGATATCATCTATCAGGTTTTTACTAGGCCTTGAGTCCCAGCAAAAGATCTTAGGAATTGAGATAAAGCCACTTCAGTGAATTATTATGCCTAAGGAACATTGGTAGGGATCACTGTTAGGTTACAGACTATGTTGAAAACTTAGAAATGGAGATATAAAATAATGTGGCTTTTTTGCTCTGCTCTCATGACCCTTCTATGTCTATGGATGGAGATAAAAAACCCCTTTGTTTCCCTCTGAGGAAGGAGTATTTGCTCAGTCTAACATTTGAAAGCAGAAAAGATACCTCTTTCTTCAATGTGGCAAAAAGAATAGGGCATTTACAGTTCTGCAGATTACAAATTTATTTGGTCTTATGTGTGTCCTTCAGACCTCTATGTCTTCTGTGGAAACCATTTTAAAACTACAAGTCTTTTCATTCTCTTTTGGGGAAGGATTTTATGAGATATTTTTTTTAGTAGCTCCCACAGAGATGGTGAATTGAAGGAAAGGAGTGTTGTTATTTCTGCCACTAGATTATGAGTCTCTGTAAATGGTTGCCAATATATTCCATTCCTCTATCTTCTCAGGCTGGAGCCAACAAGTTGTGGAAGATCCCACTGATCATTAGATTGATTAGTAAATCCAGCTTTTTCATTGTTTGCTCTGAGATGTTGTAAAGGGTTAAAGTTCGTAACCAGGCAGAAACACCAATGATGTAGTGGTTTCACATTTGCCAAATTTGTTTTGTGAAATTTAATGTAGTGATCTATTTTTCCACTATGGGATAGGATTAGAAGAAAGGCAAAACAGGCTTAACTTAAAGATAGAAACAGATTTATTAACACACACTAAAGGGAGAACAAAAAATCCCTATGTAACCTTTTTAAAAGCACTCCCCTCCCCCCTACCAACAGTTTACTTTTCCACAAAACAATGTAAAGAGACAGAAAATCAGAACTCTAGGTCAGTACCACTTATAAAATAGTCTTTCATTCAGTCTTTGAGAGAGACAAGTCCCTCCTGATTTTGTTCTGGTAACTTTCCACAAGAGACACAGTCTGTTTGTGGCTTCCAGCTCCCACAAAAGCAGCCCGCCAGAGAATCTGCATCTGTGAGCCTCTCAAAATGCAGTCTTTCCCATNGGTCATCTCCCTCGGCCTGGCCGGCGGCATGGTGCAGGCCGTAGGATCAGCTGGATGTCAGCAGCCGTGGCTCCCCTTTCTCTGCTGGCATCTGCTGGGCTTGGGGCCTGGCTCGGCTCCAGCCAGGGCCAGCCCTGGCATGGCCACCCCAGCCTGGCCCCAGGGGTGGCAAGGCCTAAGCCAGGCCCTGCTATTCCCTCCAATAAATGTTACCTCATGGCAGGCCCACAGCAGAAAGAGAGAGACCTTTCCCCGAATCCCACCTGTATTTAGGCCATGTGTCCCAGAGGTGTATGCTTGTGTCCAATTGACCAGCCTGGCTGTCAGTTTTAAAGCAGATCACTAATTGCTTTTTACCATTCATGCCAAACCAATACAGATGTTAAGCCTTGTCAGTTAATTTCATTGTGTACATAACTGATTGTGACTTTATTAACTGCAAAGAATTATAACAGACATTAAAAAAAAGCCTCTGAATGTTAGGGATTTAGACATAAGAAGCTATGTCACAAACCTGTTGACACCTTACTCTTCCTGTACAGAAGCCTACATGTAAAGTATACACTTAAGGTTTTCTTTATTTATGTGCTAAAATTCTTCTTTATTTCTACCTAAACATTTAATTTTATAGGGAAAAATGGAGAAGACATATTAGTTGGTTGATGAGGAAGTCAAGTTTCCTATCCTGTAACATTTTTCAAGACACACAATAAGATTTTTTTTAAGATGTTAATTTTTTAGTCTAACTCTATGTATAGGTTTTAGAAAAGTAATCAAAAGTTTATTATCAGTATGAAACTGACCTTTTCATAGCTGAACTGCTTAATCTCCCAGTATGATTTGTCCCTGCACTTTAATTATTATCTTCAATATTTTTGGGACTCTAAGGTTGAAATAGAAGATCAGTATCTCCCCTGTAGATTAAAACTAAAACCCAGAAGTCGTCGATTCCTGGAATACCCTAAAAAGTGTATCCAACATTTGCCAACAATTGCTCTCCTGATCTTTGTCATTTTTCCTAGCCAAATATTCATTAAAACTTAGTTTAAGAAATGATCACAAGGTGACTAAAATTGAAACTACATTCTTAGAAATGACATTTGCTTGTGACATTTCTGACATTCAGGATCAAATCAAGCACTCTATGCTGCTCTCAAAGAAGAAATTGTAATGCTTTATCTGAGTATTGTTGCAGTTTCATCTCTTTTATTTTCTCCTTATCCAGGGGAGATAGGCAGAGCGCTGGAATCATACAACAGTCCTGTGTCTATATTTATATACACACAGAAAATCATAAATACATGCAACATATGTCTGACAATGGCTAGCAAGACACCCACTGTTTTTTTTTCCTCCCAGTTGAAAAGCTATGCTTGTTTAATACTTCTTCATGTCTCCTTTTCTAGACCTTTGTTCCTGTAGCCTAAGTAATACATTCTGCATTTCACTTTCTTGCTCCTGCAAGAAATTTGCTCCTGTCATAACTTCATTATACCAGTGACCTGTTCAGCTTGACTCATTTCAGCTTTCACATCTTCTTTTTCCCTCTACCTGACTGATTAATTTTTATTCTCTATTTGTACAAATGTTTCTCATGAAGGAAAACCATGTGGACTATCAGCAGCTCAGGCATTTCCTCCTGAATGCTGGATTTAGGGCACAGAGAGACCTGAAGGAAGGCAGATGCAGAAGCAGCGAACTAACACAGTATCCTTGCTGCTTTTGCATGTGTTGCACCTGATGCCTGCACAGGAGTATGAGACTTAGGCTGCATCTATCTGTTCAATAACCCTCTGAGCCACAGAATTCAGAATCAGCTACACACATATGGTGATTCAATCATAAAGCAGAAATGAATCTCAGACCACTTTGTTCAATCAGTTTAACTGGAAAGAGTATCTCCTATTCAGTTGTGACTTCATGTGTAACATTGCTCCTGAGAGCACAGGGGGAAGACAGAGGACAGTGTTAAGATCAAATTATTATGATTTTTAGAGATGTCTCTGCCCAAATTAAGGGGCAAATGAGACCAATGCGGTAGTCAATAATATGGATATTATTTAACAGTAAATTTGAGGCAGAATGAGATAGAAAGGAAGAGACAAGGGCGGAGGAGGGGATCAGGCGAGAGAAAGAGAGTAGAGAGATGGATTAAGCAGAAACACAGTCACCACCCCTGTGGATCCAGCAGCATCCTGTTGGTCCTCTTCACCCTGGGCTTCTCAGTGATGGGTCCCACCAAACACAGACTACAATGCATTAATATATATTCTGGTACAGGTGGGAATGCCAAGCGCCTCCCCTGGAGAGGGGAATGGTTTAAACTGTCTTTTGCAACAGACTCTGGGTGTTGCAACACTGCATCAGGACGGCTGCTGGATCTGACTCTCATTGATACATTCTTCTCCCCCAGCCTTTTTTACTTCTCACACCTGACTTAACTGGACACCAGTGTCACCTTTATTTTATCTCAAGGCAGGTTGCTTGCTTCCAATTTCAAAAAATCCGGAAGGCATATTCAGGTGGGGTGGGCCTAGGTTGTTGCAGCTTTCTTATACAGTTTGCCATAGTGAACAAAGTCCTCCTGTAATCTTAAGTGTTCAAGACAATTATTATTTTTACATCCCTTAAAAGGGGGAGGGAGAGAAGAAATAGAGAAAAAAAATCTTCACTAATTCTCTGTAAATGTCAGTGTTCTAGCTGAGAGTTTATATTTTCTACCTCCCAAATTGTGAGAAAATAAGTTAGGTGTTCCAATAATCACTTTAAATTTTTGAATGGAAAAGGACAGAGAAAGTGTTTGCACATGTTAGTCAGTATTCTTGTGCAGTTGAGGTTATTACTTTTCCTAGTGTGCGCAAAAGAAAGGTAAAAACAAATTGTATGAACGAAACTTTATTGCAGAAGTAACTCCGGAGGAACCAGTCTTAAATCTTATTATTAATGATCATTATCATTGTTATTTAAGGCTGATACACACAGAATAGACAGTTCACCTTTTAAATTAGAACATTGTGCTCTTTCTTCAGAATTCTCATATTCCATTAGATTAATTAATCTTTAACACTTCACAGTAAGGAAAACAGAGAAACCCAAACTATGGCAATAATGTTTATATGTATGTGTATACAGATGTAAACATATAAAATACATGGAAATACATGTAGTGTATGTGTAATTGTATACATTCAAGTAAATAAATAACTTGCAATTAATTAAAGAATACCTTCTGTTTCAAACTGTACGTTTAATGCAAATTTATTCTTCGTATTTATTTGCAACTCTAACATAAAATCATAAATTCAACCAACTTTTTAACATTGAATTCCAGCCATTGGAATAACAGGATTCTCTTATTCTCTATTCCAAGTATTCAGAGTGATTGTCAAGTTTCATTATAAATATTTTCCTAGGTGCAGGTGCCAAGATTTTGTCAGCTGGAATGCAGAGAAGAGAAGGGTGATGTCACAAACTCCAATAAACTCACAAGTTCCAATAAACTCTGGAGGACTCACTGCAGGACACAGCTGAGACCCCTCAGCCAAGGAAGTGGTATATCTCTGGGAAAGTGTATTTAGGAAAGGCTAAAACCTTTTCTGAAAAGCATAAGAAAAGACTGAAACATAGAGGAGTCAGGAATGAATTGAACCAGGGAATAAGAGGCGGCAGGGGGAGGTCTTCTATGTTTGTAGCTTTGCTTTTTCCCATCCTTCTCTACTTTTAGCAGGCCATAAATGAGACTCCCCAATTCAAGTCAGTTTTGCCTGTGACAGTAATGGATATCCCTGTTTTTATTTCAACCCGTGAGTGACTTTATGATGCCTGTA
>WBMY01005425.1:376486-436338 GCA_013397315.1 Donacobius atricapilla | reverse complement strand
TGCCTGTCACTCGGAAACCCGACCCAGCTTCTGGAAGGCTCTGAGAAGGGCGTCGAGGGATAGGCTGCAGCCAGAGGGATCCCCCTCCTCCCCAAGGGAGGGGGCTCATGAGGGTGTCCCACATTCCCTGAGCCACCCGCTGGTGTGTCCCTACTGGCCTTTCCCTCGTTCACTTCCCTTTCCCCTCCCCTGTTTAAAAGTTCCTGTCGGGCTAAGATCGAGGCTCTGGTTGGGCTGTAGCTGCAGGGTGAGGAGGTCCCATGTTGGGTCCTCCAATAAACTTGTTTGCTCCCCCAGACGGAGTCTCCTTTCCTCCTTGCCTGTGTCGCACACACGCACTGTGCTACACGGAAGAGCAGGTCGGTGGTTCATGGAACCCACAGGATCAGCTCTGTCTATCAGCAGACAGAGCCGTACCTGCCTCGCTGCATCGGTGCCAGGGCTAGCTCGGGTCGGCGGACAGACACTCTCCAGAGGCACCGCGACAGGAATCCAACATCTATTAGCAGCAGGTATTTTGGAGCCATGCATGTCTCCCCATAATACCCCCATACTGACGGTCAAGAAGGCAGAAGGCAGATACAGATTAGTTCAGGACCTAAGAGAAGTAAACAAAAGAACTATCACCCGGCACCCTGTGGTGTCCAACCCCTACACTTGCTTAAGCTGAATCCCAAGAGAATATGCCTGGTTTACAATCATTGACATAAAAGATGCATTTTGGGCGTGCCATTTAGCAGAAGAATGGCAAGACTGGTTTGCCTTTGAATGGGAGCACCCCGACAAGAAGAGGAAACAACTGTGTTATAAGTAAATCAATGATTCTGAAGGGTTGAATTTGTAAATGAATGTTTCTAAGGGTTGAGTCTGTTTTGTGTAAGTGAATGTTTCAAATGGTCAAGTGTAAGTGAATAATGTTCTGAGGGTTGCGTGTTGGGAGATGGGAAGTATAAGCGAGTTATAAATAGGACAGTAACAAGTAAGCGGAGCCAGCACTCCAAGANGTCCTCCAATAAACTTGTTTGCTCCCCCAGACGGAGTCTCCTTTCCTCCTTGCCTGTGTCGCACACACGCACTGTGCTACACGGAAGAGCAGGTCGGTGGTTCATGGAACCCACAGGATCAGCTCTGTCTATCAGCAGACAGAGCCGTACCTGCCTCGCTGCATCGGTGCCAGGGCTAGCTCGGGTCGGCGGACAGACACTCTCCAGAGGCACCGCGACAGGAATCCAACATCTATTAGCAGCAGGTATTTTGGAGCCATGCATGTCTCCCCATAATACCCCCATACTGACGGTCAAGAAGGCAGAAGGCAGATACAGATTAGTTCAGGACCTAAGAGAAGTAAACAAAAGAACTATCACCCGGCACCCTGTGGTGTCCAACCCCTACACTTGCTTAAGCTGAATCCCAAGAGAATATGCCTGGTTTACAATCATTGACATAAAAGATGCATTTTGGGCGTGCCATTTAGCAGAAGAATGGCAAGACTGGTTTGCCTTTGAATGGGAGCACCCCGACAAGAAGAGGAAACAACTGTGTTATAAGTAAATCAATGATTCTGAAGGGTTGAATTTGTAAATGAATGTTTCTAAGGGTTGAGTCTGTTTTGTGTAAGTGAATGTTTCAAATGGTCAAGTGTAAGTGAATAATGTTCTGAGGGTTGCGTGTTGGGAGATGGGAAGTATAAGCGAGTTATAAATAGGACAGTAACAAGTAAGCGGAGCCAGCACTCCAAGACTCGATTGGTGGACACGATGGACCAAGCATTTGACGCCGTGGAAAAACGATTGGTCCAGAATAATTCTCTGTAAAGTCCAATCAGAACCCCGACAAACGAGCCAATCAGGGAAAGGATCCTGAGCGCCCAAATCCGGAGACAGCACAGAAGATAAAAAGGACTGTTGGGACTCTGCCATGGTTCTCCAGTGAAACTTCATCTTCTAAGGAACACCCAGCCTTCTACGCTGTTACTTTGTGTTCGTCTCTGGCTTGTCGAGTGGAGCCTAAGCTTACCTTGGGCTCCGGTCCTCAGTGGTGAGTTTAACAAATGAGTGGTCCTTTTTCTTTTCCTCATTTGATTCCTGGCCTCTTTTATAACACGGGCTTACAGAGTCCCCAAACCTCTTTGGACAGGCATTAGAAGAATTGTTAGGGCAGTTTACCCCTGAGGGTGAAGTACAAATTCTACAGTATGTAGATGACCTCGTTTTTGGGACTTATTTCCTAAAGTAGGGTTAGGGTGGAGTTTGAGGGACTGGGTCCGATGGGGGAACATGATAACAAAAATTCATAACAATGCAGCAAAAATCAACCAATCATTGAACAATGAACCGAGAAGTTTCTAGTCTAATCAAGATAGGTAAACTCCCATAGGGCCTTGAGGGCGAGATTTCTCTCACACAGCATGGTTCCCAGGGATGGGGGAACAGGGGCTCGGTGCTCTCAGTTTGGCAGGTGCCCAGACAGGCTCTGGGGACACTCCAGGTGCTGCCAGTCCTCTGTTACCTCCCAGCCAGATGTGCTCTGCCAGCTCACGGCGCTGCCCTCCCGCAGCTCCTGCAGCTTCCAGCTGTGCAGCACCTCTGGCCTGCAGCGCAGCATGGAGGTGGCTTTGGCCGTGCAGCAAGGCAGCTCAGGTGCCTGCCTGAGCCTCGAGCAGGCAGCAGCACCGTGGGGCCAGAGCGCTGCCGCCTCTCAGACTCACTGCCCAGGTGACAGCACTGTTAGCAGGAAGGAGTTGAGGAAGGTGACATCAACCATTCCTCGTGAAACATTTTGTGTTCTCTTAGGAGTCTTTAGTTCCTTCCTTATCAACTCTGAAAAATGCAGTCAGATGATAATAATTCTGAAGCCTCACAAGGCAGAGCTGGGAAGGTTAAGATGATTTCAAATATGCCTAAACTTTTGTTAAGAAAAATTTTACATCCCTACAAGATTTTCCTACGCAGCTTTTCATTCTAAGCAAACTTTCTTTTTGAAGTACTTGGTTTTGATGAGTTTTCCTTAATATTATACATACACGCAGTGAGAGTGTATTTCTCAGGCCTTCTTTTTCAGGCCATAACTGAGATACACTCCAAATTCCTGTATTAGCTGGAATGGGTCCCTGGTGGAGCATCAAGGCTGCAAGATTTCGTGTAATTTTTTCCTACCCTGTAGGCAGGGGAGGACATTGGAGGGGCTGTTCATGCCGATGGTGCTGGTGGTGCTCCGGAGGCAACAAGGCACACGGCCCCTTGTCCTGTCCCAGCCCTGGTGCGGCAGCAGGAGCAGGGCAGCGACCGTCCCTGTGCTGGCACTGCTGAGGCCACACTTGGAGCTCTGTGTCCAGCTCTGGGCCCCTCACGACACGGAACTGAGGGGCAGGAGCGTGTCCAGAGAAGGGAACGGAGCTGGGCAGGGCTCTGGAGCTCCAGGGGCAGCTGAGGGAGCTGGGCCACAGCCTGCACTCCATAACCTCAGAAGCTTTTCCCAACCTAATTCATTCTGTGAACGTTAAGTCACTTCAACCAAGACATACGTCAAATCCCTACAAATACAGATCTACACAGGGTGCCCGACAGCTTTTTAAGGCCGCTGTCTGTCTTGAGGCTGATTTAAGGGGACCACCTAATTCACCCCGAAGCCACTCCCTGAGGCCGCCAACGTGGCACTGCCGAGTTACCGCCCGCGCCGCCGCCATTATATGCGTGCGGATCGAACCAAGCTGAGGGTGCAGGAACGGGGGTGCGACCCCCCCCGCCAGGGGCCGTTGGACCCGGCTGTAAGAGACGTGGCATGGCGCGGCAGCGCCGCCGCGGAGGATGCTGGGAGTTGTAGTCCGAGGCGGCGCCGGCCGCGGCCTCTTCTCCTGTATCCCTGGGACGGGAAAGGCCGGGAAGAGACAGCACAGGACCGGGGGATTGGGCTCGGTAAGGGCGCTTTTGGCGGCGGGAGGAGGCCGTAGCGTTGTGACCCGTCGTGCCCGGCGGCGGGGAGGAGCGGCCGGAGGGCTGGGCCGGGCGGTGCCGGGGCCCGGAGTGGCTGCGGGAGGTGCGGGGCTCGCACCTCGTGTTCTGACCCGGCGCGTCCTTGCAGGGCTGCAGCGGCTCCTGCGCTCCGAGTGCTGCCAGCGCCGTGCTCCCAGGCTCGCTGTCAGGTGAGGGTCAGGGTTCACTGCGAGAATTCCCGATGCGATTTATCCCGGTGCTCCGCTGGGTCGCCGGTGCCGTCCTGCTCCTTCCTCCGGCCGGCTTTCCTCCCTGTAAAGTCTGTGCGCCGGGTTGTTCGGAGCCTCGGAGCACCGAATTCCAGCCCTGCAGCCAAGAATGGGAGTGCTGGTCCTGGTAAAAAAAAAAAAAAATGCCTTGCGGTTTTATCCTCAGGCTCGGGAATCTGTTAATGCCGAATGAAAACGGTGCTTCAGGAGCTTTATTGTAGTGTCTCTGGAGGCATAACTTGCTCTTTATGTGATTTGGGTTTATTATCACATGAGAAGAACCGCATTACTTCTTTTGGGAGAACGCCTTTGAAAGTACTGGAACTGCCGCATCACATCCTGTGATATCCATACCCCGGAAAAAACGATGGGTGCAGATTGTTGGGATGGGCTGGGTCTGGCTGTTTCTTTGGTGGTGTTACTTCACGGCATTCCTGGATGCTGTCGTGCAGTTCAGGATCGGTAGTTCTGCTGCGGCCATCCCTGGTGTGTGGTGCTTGGTGAGGGTTTTGTGGCACTGAAATAGTTGATAGCAAAGGGGAGGGGGGTGGTCTGCAAATCCTGAGAGCTGGCAATGGAATGAAAATGCGTGAAATAACTGGAATTCTCATTATTCTGATAAGGTCAGGCAGCCTTTGGAAAACTGCAATTTGCTGGGCTCACGGTGCCTGTGGACTCCGTGTGCGCTAGTGACAAGGAAAGGCCAGCAGCCCTTGTTCTCATGCCTGGTGTTTCTAGCTATCCCGTCTGTATTAGTTGTTAAAACCGCTTGTTTGGTGTTGTGCGGCCGCGTTTCCCGAGCCCCCGCTCGGTGTCCCGGCTGGCCGTCCACGCAGCCCCTGCGGGGAGCGCTCCTCAGCGCCCACAGTGCCCAGGAGAGAGGCTGCTACCGAGCCGACTCAGAAGAGAGGTTGAGAAGGTTTATCGAGGCTGTGGGCAAGTTCCTAACCTCCGGGAATATCGTCTCTTCTGAGCCCCGAGGTCTGTGAGTCGATCCCTTAAATAACGGGGTGCAAACAAGGGCAGGGAACAACCTACGGGGAGAGGGATGGGACTGGTCCATGGGGGTAATATACTGGTACCCAAACCAACAGGGGGATTGAGGGGAAGGGACCCCTGGCCCTTGCCCTTGCCCAACCACTCGATGGCTCCCACAGAGCCTTCCAGAAGAGAGGGAAGGGGAACCGGGTGACTGACAAGGAGCTAGGGAGGGAACAAGGGGATTGACGGAAATTTCTGGGGAATGGGAGGTTCAGGGAGCCATTGACAGTGGGGTGGGAAAGGGTTCCAGAAGGGTTTTGGAGAGGGAAAACGGGTAAACAAGTCCAGTGAGGAGAAAAGAACTGGGAAAATCAACAAAACACAACCCCACAGTGTTGCTTTTTGCTTTCTTTTTATTTTTTTTTTTTAAGTGAGAATGTTATGCAGGCATTATGGTTCACGTAATTTATGCGATGAATTTCGAATCACAGAATGGTTTGGGTTAGAAGGGGCTTTAAAGATAATTTTGTTCCGCCTTGTGCCATGGGCAGGGACAGTTCCCATTATCCCAGGCTGCTCCCAGCCCCAGTGTCCAGCCTGGCCTTGGGCACTGCCAGGGATCCAGGGCAGCCACAGCTGCTCTGGGCACCCTGTCAGGGCCTGCCCACCCTGATAGTCAAGGATTTCTTCCTAATTTCTGAGCTAAACCTAATCTCTTTTAGTTTGAATATTTTTCACTGTCTACTGATAATTTAATATATCAGATTCTGCATTACGCTAGACTGCAAAACGTGTAAACTAGGACCCTGCACAGTTATTTCATTTGTGGATTTTCTAGCTCGTGTCACACGTTTGAGGTGCCCATGTTAAATTGGAAGAAGCACAACTTACACAGAGCCCCAAAATAATAAGTGCACGGTACTATTTACCTGGTGCGGTCAGCTTCATTGTGAATGGCAGGAAAGTTGACTCAGCTTCAGTTTCCTGCTCTAAAGCCTTAATCATAAAAAGTTGTCTGCCACCTCAGTTTCAAGTCGAGGGATGACCTCACGCACAAGTGCATTGTTCAAGGTATGACATCAGTAAAAAACTCAAAGTCTCAGAAAACAGGTATAGGAGAGTTCTGGGGGGTTGGTTTGTGGGAGTTTTTGTGTTGTTTTTTCCCTCTCCTGATTTTCCCTCTCTTTAAGACTTTGGACTTTGGAACAAGTTATTCTACACCAGGTGATTAAACTGATGATCTCTCTGTGCACTTTCTTTAGCTTTATTGAGATTTCTTGTGTCCTTTAGGGCCTGCCTGCATTTTCCAGACCAGAAGCTGAAGGAAGTTTTATCCTTTAGTGCTCTCCCTTTCTAAAATGGGAATAAAAAAATCGTGGGGGACTTTTCAGATGAAAGGTTTTAAATATGCTCAGACTTCACTCCTGGTTTGGTTTCATTTTTTGAAGAGCATTGTCATTTGTTTGGTGTTAGCTGCACCTTATTTTGGACAGTTGTCATTGTGTGCTTAGCCACAAGTAATGTCTACAGCATGTCAAAACTTAATTAAAAGTTATGCCTACTGTGATTAAATTCAAAAAATTTAGTGACATTTCGACTTAGTGTTCTAGCTTAGTGGTTATGTTTCATTTTAGGCTCTATTTAGAGAGCAGTTTCCCCTCTTAGTGTGCTTAAATATATTGTGGTTTCTTTTTTCCTTTTTTTTTTCTTTTTTTTTTTTTCTTTTTTTTTCTTTTGGGGGGGAGGTGTTTGTTTTTTGTTTGTTTGGGGATTTTGCTTTTCTTATCAGGAGCAGTTACTCAAATACATGACGGGATCAATTAAAGATGACTGAAAGTACACCTCATTACAAACTCTGAAGTACAGCAGATTCTAGATAATGTGTTTATATCCACATGAATTTGCTAATCTTCATTTGTAGGTGATCTTATCATTAGCTGTGAAATTCGGTATTTTAGAGTAATAACCAGAATAATGCTTTTGAAGGGTGGTTAAGTCGTTAAGATTATTGCAAAATACTAGCACAAATGTAAGTACTTCCTATTAAGCTAAAGTGAAAAGATGAATAATTTGCCAGATAAGCCTTCTGGTCTCTAAATCAGATTATTTCCTTCCTGCTTTTAGCACAAGCCCTGTTAAAAATTTCAGAGTTTTAGCCTGGTTTTCCATTCAATATATTCAGCCTCCAAACTCCTAGTTTGGGAATTAGATTAATGGCTGAGATTTGGTGTTAAGTTAATGGATGAAGTTTAGCTGGTGAGAATCAGTAGAAATAGTTCTAGAGACAGTCTTTGTGGGTGTACTGTGTTTTCTTTGTGTAAAATGAGGGATTTAGCCTCATCCCTGTAGTGTCTTCATTGTACTGAAAAGGACTTTTTTTTAAAACCAAATAATTGATCAAACAAAATTCATGCTTCTAGTTCCCTAAGGGTTTGTTTTAAGGATGACTGATCACTGGCAATACATTTTTTTCTCAATTTCTCTTTCCCATATCCGTTCTTTTTTATTTCTGTATAAAAACAAACTAGGATTTTCTTCTAGGCAAGACATTGCATTATCAAATTTGCAGGTTCTGGTCACGAGTCACTAGATGGCAGTACTGATACTCTTTTCACCTAATTCCATGCCCTTCACTTTCCCTGTCTTCGGGTTTCTCAGTTCAGTAAACCAAAATGTTCTAGTTTGCAAGAAGGCACAAAAATCACTTCCTTAAGACGTTAGGCTGACTTTGCTGGTGCTCCCTGTTGCAAATTATGTGTTTGTGGCTTGGATTATGAAGAGTTACTACTATAACTTTTGGGTTTTTTCTCAAATCACTGAAAAGACAGCCCAGTTCTACACCCAGCATTCCTTAAGGAATTGTAGGCTGATCCTACTGGGAAACTTTTTCCCTGCATATCCCCTGAGGGAAGCTGGGAACTCCCACTGGAATCTTTGTTGAGGACTGAACGCTGCTAATGGCTTTCTTGGGTCCTTTTTTCCATGGTTTTCTCCTTCCACCCATTCCTCATGGCTGGTTTTGCATAGGCCAGTTATGTTCATAAATATCCTGTAGGATCATTTTAATAATCTGTCATGCTGGATTATTTCAACACTGTGACCTATTAGCTTCAAGTTACTCGCTGTACTTTCTGCTTTCCTTTTACCTATTCCCATGCCTAGTCTTTACCCTTAATTTTTTTTGTTTTAATTATTTACTTTTTTCATAATGCAGTACCTGCAAACCATAACTGGATCATGTTGAAAAATCAGTGTACAGAAAGCTGTTGTTTGTGCAGGCTCCGTATTAGTCAAGACATCATTTAAGTCAGTTCCACGTGGGATTTTTCTCATATTTCAGCAACCGACTCGATTTTTTGCACGTTTGGAATTACTGTTTCTGTTCTTAGTCTTTCTTATTCCGAAGTTAATAGTGAGAAACAGCTTCAGAGTTGTTTATATTTCTACTAATTCCTGACTTTCCAGATGTGGCTTTTTGGGGGGGGGTTGCTCCTTCTCCATCTCCTGCTGCACAACCAATGCAATAGGTTTCTGCAGATTGAAAAACCCTTGCGCGGAGTTTTTGGAAAGCTTCTCTGTGGAACTCTGCCAGTCATTCTGTGACCACAGCGAGCCGGGGGCTCCGGCTGGCTTTCCCCCTAGACTAGTGGAGAGCAGAGCTGCTTTCTGCTCCCCTGGTCCTGGTCTTCTTGTCGTCTAACTCTGGAAGCAAGGGGTCCAGAGAAGGCTCTCTCTTTACAGAGGCCTTTATTCTTCCAGGTGTTACAGGAGGGAATGCGCAGGGCAGGGTTGGGGAACGGGGAGGGGAAAATCTGGGGGAAGCCAGCGACCAGGCGCCGTGCGGGGTAACAGGAGCAAACCATAGCTTACCAAACTTCGCAAAAACCCACCGCCACAATTCTGCACGGCCACAGAATTTATTTTAAGTAGTAGGCCCCTCTCGGCAGCTTTTAATCCTGGCATTAGGTGAAATCAAGCAGCAGATTGGAAGAGCCTCAAGAAAGTGTTTCCAGGTTTTTGGTCAGTGATTACTTTAATTGCACAATGGAAAATTCTTTCATGCCTTGCAGTATATAATTGGAGGAATAACTTAATGCCTCTGTGCAGAGGAATGTAAATCAATCCTGTAGATTGATTATAAAACAGAAATCTGAAATTGCAAATTCTTGCCCCTAGTAAAGTTTAATGGAAGACTTAGCATTTCTTTTTTATGGGATGATGAGATGTGCTTTGCAAGGACGGTCTGTTACTGTTAGCAGGCACTTACTGACCCTTTCATCCTGTCTGAAAAGAGGCCTTTAAGTGAATTAGAGATGCTCAGAACCCAAAATCCATCTGTCATAAGGATTTCTTGAAGAATGCTCAACATAAGCCATCTTTACTTGCTTTCCATGGTTGGACTGAAGCATTTTATCCTGAATCACTTAATGAAAATCATACTGATTTGTCAGAGGGTCTATGGCTTCTCCTGTGTGATTTTCATGCTTTCTTTTGTTTTGAAACGCTTAGTGCACTTGTCAAGACTGACATTGATGTCCTGCTGTCTGGATTTTTCAGTTTGGTACTACTAAGAATTTTTCCTCCTAGCAGTTGTATATGCCTTTGAAACAAGAATGAGAGACTGAGGAAATTTTACTTTTGTTTTTTAAACAGAGGAAAGCCCCTGCATTTTTGTAAGTGGAGCTCTTTTTTATATACATGTGAGTATCCTTATTCAACATACTATCTAAGCCTTTTCCTCTCTCAATTCTGAAAGGGAGGAAGCTGGCAGTCCTCAATAGCTGCTGATGTAATGGATATGGTGGAAATGTTTTGAACCTATCTGCTTTTATATATAGAATTCCTTTCTACAAGAATTATATTTCAGTAAAAGTTCCTTAAGGACTGCTACCTCAGAGAGTGCTACAGGTAGTTTACCAGACATGTAAAGAAGCGAGACTTGCTGTAAGCTGCTGCTGCGCTGAAGCATGAAAAAAATCCCCGGGTGCTCATGAACATCTTAATTGTTCTACTATTCTTCTTCTAAGACCTTTTACATTAATTTAATGTCATTAAATAACCATATCGGTAAATTTTTTAAACTTCTAATTAAGTAGTATTATAATCTATAATAAATAATATACTTTGAAAGTTTTTTTCAGGTATGTCAAAAGATTCTTCTGGCCTTCAAAATAAAAACCAAAGCGTTCAGTTACTTCCATTTCTGTTAACATCACCAGAGAAGTGTGGTGTATGGATTTTACAGGAATTGGCTATCCTGGAAAACTTGGTGTAAATTAATTTTAGTATAATTTTAATCATGCTGGATGTAACAGGTCCTGGTTTGCATTACTACAGCTCAGCAATGCAGCAGAATTGAATTCTGTTGTTAAGTTTTTCTTGCAATGGGATATGGGCTTTGTGATGTGTAATTACTCCTCTAATGTTACTCTTCTAAGTATCACCAATAAGTGTAGTTTGGAAGCAATAGCTGGGCAAGCACAGTGAAGTTTTTGGAAAGAGTCTTGTAGTTTGCGGTGTTATCACAGTGCTAAAAATGAAGGGAAGATATAGGAGAAGGGGGACACACTGGATAATTTTGTACTTAAGTCAGTAGTTTTCTCTTTTTTTCCTGAAGTTGCATTTGAATTACCTGTTCTGTTCAGGAATGTAAATAACTGTGTTGTGGTTTGCATTTGCATTCTAATTTAAAATCTTTTCCCTTGTTTCTCAAGATGCGCTTAATATACATATGGGGCTTTTTTCCCCTCAGCTTTTTGTAGCTGAAGGAAGATGATGGAAGAGAGTGGCATGGAGACGGCTCCACCTGGCGCACCTCCTCCAAGCAGAGCAGGGGAGGCTGCTGCTGCTGCTACACCTGTGACATTAGGTACAGAAACCTTTATTCATGTCTTTCAAAGCACTTCAAAACCAGTTGCAATCAGCATAATTGCAGTTCTCTTCTCCAGGCTAATTGGAAGTATTTAAATAGTTTCTTAGTCATGGAAGTGGGCTCCTTATCTGTAATACATCTGATGTCACACTGAATATTTTAAACACATTTTTTATTCTTGAAACTATTGCATTTTTGAAGGATGCAGAGCCAGGGAAATAATATCTTCCACTACAGTCTGCAGTTAGATGAGCAGCATAGAAGGGAATTAAAACAGATTCACAGTCCAGTAGGTGATAGTGGTAGACCTGAATAATCACTTGTTCTTTAATACCGATAGAATCCCAGAATGGTCTGGGTGGGAAAGGACCTTAAAAACCATGTTGTTCCACCCCTGCCAGGGGCAGGGACACCTCCCACTGTCCCAGGCTGCTCCCAGCCCCAATGTCCAGCCTGGCCTTGGGCACTGCCAGGGATCCAGGGGCAGCCACAGCTGCTCTGGGCACCCTGTGCCAGGGCCTGCCCGCCCTCCCAGGGAACAATTCCTGCCCAATATCTTACCTAAATCTGCCCTCATCTACTTAAAAGCCATTCCCCCTGTCCAGTCACTTCACCTCCTCGTAAAAAGTCCCTCCAGCTCTCTTGTAGCCCCTTTAGGTACTGGAAGGTGCTCTAAGGTCTCACTTGTGGGTGGTAATCAGAGTGCTTTTTCTGATTTTTTCAAGATTCTGAACACCATATTTGAATACCTGATACTGAATTTTTTTGGCACGTGTGGTATTGTTAAGTCAGACTTGTGCAGTCTCTCTTGTCAACTGCTAAAGGAGAAACCTACTGAGAAGATCTGCCCACAACCTTAAATGAGTTCTATAATAAAAGCAATTTTTTTAAAAATTAAAACCGTGGAAATGTAACCTATGATGGAGCAGTTGCTTTGATTAGGATAAAAATGAATTCTGGAGTAGGCTTGCAGAGATGTTATGTCACACGAAATGTACTCTGCCTCATTCATACACAAGCAAAGAAACCAGAGCCAGAAGTGCATGAGGTGCTACAGGATGTCATCAAGAAAGTTAATTTTATAAAAATGGTCTTTAAATAGTACGTTTCTTTGGCAGTATTTTCTACTTAGATAGGGAGTGACCATGTAAAATTTTATTTTTACATGGCACAGAGGTTTGCTGGCTACCAGTGGCAAGGTTTGTGAAAGAGTTGTTGAAATTAATGTGAACATGAACTTTTTTTTTCCAACAAAAACTCTCGGATTTGCTGATATTTTCTGTAGTGACCAGAGGCTGTCAGCAGTGTAGTACCTAGCTGATATTTTCGAAAAAATATGCACTCATAATTTGTCCCATCCAAGTAAAGGTGACATTTCAACAAGGAGTGATCCAGGAGGTACTTTCGTAAGAAAGTCATGTTTTTGAGAAACCATTTCCAAAACTGATTATTTGGTAATGACTTTGATCATTACGCATTCCTGCATCTAAAACCAGTGCAAGTGTTGCATAAAACCTGTCAGATCTGTAGACATCAACTTGCAAAGAGAATTTCCTGACCAGTGTACATGTCTCCCAAACCATTTCCATGGGATTTGAACATACTCATTAAAAATACAAAAATACAGCTTGTTCATCTTGCAGGGGCAATTGATAGACCTCAGGGAAGATGAAAATTTGCCAGCTAAATTTCAAGGAGTATTCTTGATGGTTTACAGGTAGGAGTGGAAAATGAATAGCATGGTACAGCAAGCACAACCAGGGAGGCAATTCCTCCATGTGGATCTCTGTGAGGTGTTTTTTTTCAGCCCTTAAACCCAAGCATCAGAGTAGTCTGAATGTAGAACCAGACCTTTAAAATCCCATATCATGAGGTGTTAAACCAAGATGTAAAAATTACTGAGGTTTCTTCAGTTCCACTGCTCACCCTATGAAGTTATTATCAGTGATTGCATTACATAGTTTGTTAACCATTATTAATGAATTATATTATTATATTGATAGTATATTATCAAAACAATTTCCAGTTGAAATAGAAAATGTTTTGTGCTCTTCAGAATTTTTTTTTTCACTTGTATTCATCTCATAATTTTTAAATTTTTGTTGTGTATGTTTTGTAATATACGTAACATGCTGGTACAGTGTGCATGTAAACAAAATATACTTAAATTTTACATGGGGGAATGGATGCTCAATTTTTTTTTTTTTACTGCTGTGTGTGTTACCAAGTTTGGGGACCATGCGTTAATGTGATTTGCATATCATTTGACTGTGGTGTTTAGGCTGAGGCCAGTGAGATGCTTAAGCTGGTTGAGCACGTTACTGCCATCAAAAATGACCATTTCTGTTTTTCTGGCATAATTTCCTGGCTACGTTTGGTTGTAGACAGGAAAATCGGCTTATCCAAGGATCAACTGAGACAGGGAAGGCAGAGGGATCAGGAAGATGACTGCCAGAGAAGAGAGGGCTACCCTTATGTTCAGTCCGTTTTGCAGTGTGACACCTCTGAAGCAGCTCCCACCCTCCCAGATACTAGGAGTGTGTGTTCTATTCCTGAAGATAGTACTTCCTGTATCATCAGTTGATGCAGCAGTCACTCAGGAATAACAGAGCTAGGTGGAGATTTCTGAGGCAGGTTTCAGCTGCTGCAAACTCAGTAGTCAAACGTTGAGTTGTCTTTTTAAGCTAATGACGAGTAGGGTCATGCAGGAAGAGATGTGTCTTAGAAAACACCATCACCAAGGACTAAGTGCCGTTGGTGCTGTATGAGAACTTAAGTAGAAATTTCGAATTCACATTGAATGAAAAAAAACCCCTGACTGGTTCAAAAATTATGTGTGAAATGTCTGAACAATTATATAACTGAATATCTGAGATTAAGGCTTCTAAAATTCTTTTTTCTCTCTTCCCCGAACCCCCCCATATTTTTGTAGCTTTGTCCAGCCCCCTTGCCACGCCAAGCATGCCATCTTCTCCTGCCTACTCACCACCCTTGCCATCTGGAGTTTCCCCAGTTCCTCCTGCCATGATGACCTCGGCCTCTCTTCCACTTGTGCATTCTGCAACTGTTTCCACAATTGCAGCACCCCAAAGCCCTGTCCCACTGCCTGGTGCCCCTGCAGCTTTCAGCAGCCCTGTGTCCCAGTTCTCTGCTCCTCCTCCACTGAGCTCTGCTGCTGGCCCTGCTCTGCCTGCACCTCCCTCTGGTCCCCCCTTTTCAGGGTTTGCCATGTCGTCCACCTATGATATCACCAGAGGCCACGCTGGCCGAGCACCTCAGAGCCCACTGATGCCTTCATTTTCTGCACCTCCTGTCACAGGTAACGCTTTGTTTCTTTGCTTGTCTCTTTGTGGGACAGGATGGAGGAGTCTCCAGGTTAGCTGCTCTATTCTTCTGGGTATACGTCATTAGTTGTACTCAGAAGAAGGGATAATAACCTTTAAAGTACACTCATGGTCCAAGACAGAGTCCACTTTTAAGTTCTGGTGGCATTCAAGTTCACAGGAAAATCATTGTTTCAGAATTTTTATTTTTATTACCTTGCACTGCAAAGCCCAGCTGAACATCCTCAGCTCAGAGAGCCACGTTCAACCACTGTATTTCCCCAGAATGACAGTCACAGGCTGTGAACTCAAAATATTCAGGGTTTTGTTCTGAAAATCTGTCTCCTAACAAGCTGTCTGTCACACGACACCAGCTTCTGTTCTCTTGTTTGCAGCCACGAAATTGCACTGGGATAGCTAAAAATACATACCTTCCATGTAGGCAGTTGCTGTGGTTGCTAAGATGTCATTTTCAGCTTGTGGAGTGGAAACTTGGCTCTTAAGCTGCAGTTGGGCTAAGCTTTTATTATTATTATTGGTGATGCCTCTTTTAAGTAGTCTGTATTAGGAAAGTGTCTAAAAAGAGCTATCTGTTGTGCGGTGTAAAATAAAAATAACTCTCAATTAAGGCTAGCATTGGAAAATCTGTTAAAATAAGCTTGAGTAATGGGGCAAAGGGTCTGACTTTATTTCTCTGCTGTTTTAGTTTCTTTTGTTTTTCTTTAAAATATGTAAAGCTTCCTCCTTTTTCTACTATTATTGATTTCCAGCACTTGGTGTTAGAAAATTTACTTTCCCTATTGAATGAGAACATTTCTATATCTTTGATTAGGAACTAACACTTACCCCTCTCTTTAATGAGAGTTTATTATGAAAATTTGAATACAATAAAAAGAACAGCTTTTAAATTAGTGTGATAAGAAAAATAATGTTTGTTTATCTTTGTACATAATGTGCAGACAGTCTCAATTTATTTAGCATATATGCATATATGGTTGCATTCATTAGATCTCCTAGCCTTTAACAAGCAGCATTGTTCTTGGGCCTTCAAGAAGTGAGGTGAATTAGCCTGGAATTGTTCTATTCTTCCCACTGTTTTCCCATTAAATAATTGCATGTTGTTTCTAGATAAAAAATCAAACACTTCATTTTATCTTTCCTTTTACAGGTGTTTTGGCAGATCCCATTACTCAACAGGCAACTTTTTCATCATCTTTGTCTGCTGGGACTGGTTCTGCAATCACTTTTCCTGAGGAGCATGAGGATCCCAGGGTATCTACTACCCAGAGTGGAGCACCTGCTGGAGGACTCTGGGGGTTTATAAAGGTATGGGGTTTGTCTGTTGTCTTCATGAAAAATCACCAATTTGTACTTCCTGTAGGAAGATATGTTGCACTGTTTAAGTGCATGCTACTATAAATCATTTATTTTTTCCAGCCACATGTGCAAGGTGGCTGTTTTTAATAGTGGTGTTTGCTGAAATCATGTTTTTGCTTTTTCTCTGTAGAAGAGAGGGGACTGCACAAATGCAGGTGTTCTAGGTTAATTTTTATTCCTGTCATAGGAACTTGTTATAGAACCTGTTACCTATGGATATGTTCTTAAACCAGATGAAATTCTAGAACCCTTTGAGACCTGACAGGTATTTTTTACTTCACAAAGACTGTATGCAGAAAAAGACAAGTCTGTTTTACCTTACCTGAATGCTTTGCAAACCCCATTTATAACTTCCTAATTAACTGAGTCTGATTCCTATGGGATACAAGTCATACTTGTTCTATAACATTCAAATTATATTTTGTCTCTTTTCAAGGACAGACAAACTACATGTTTTTTCAATCACAAAGAAGTGTCTGAGGTATTTCATAAGATTAGTCTGCTAGAAGGCATGGAATGTATAGTGCAGAACACAAGGTACTCCTTGTGATGCCATCTAATCAGACAGAGGAGATAAGCAGCAACATCAACTAGTAGAATTTCATTGGCCTGTAACCCTTCTGTAAGGGATGCTGCATGTAAGTAGCATCATGAAGATTGTGGCAAAAAGACCTGAGGGCGGTACGTCAACACTGAGCTGTCTTCAAGAGCAGCTTCTTCCAGAGAGGCACCTGTCTTAAGTGCAGCAGTGTCCCATCCCACACTGAATGTGAAAGAAGAATAAAGAAGATTATTGTCCCAGTGCACTTGAAGAATTTTGGTTTTCAATCCCTTTGAAGCATGAAAACCTGTCAGAAAAGTTGTGTGTGACTTGGCAGAGTGAGCCCTCCATTACTCCAGTGATACAGCCTTAAAGAGGAAGATTAATTCTCCATCAGTACAATGAGAGCAGAGTGGTCATGCTGCCATTTTCAGGGAGAAATGTCTCCTCATGATCATAAAAACACATTTTCCTGGTTCCTTTAAGTAACATGTTTTCCTTTTGGTCATAATATTCCTCCTTATATTTGCACTAGGTGGCAGTGTTCTAGAAGAGAACATTTTACTTGTAACATGGTTCTGTAGCCCTTTTTAGAGTTCTAGAGCTTTCAGTGGCAAGTTAATTGAAAAGCCAAGCTCATAAACATTTTAGTGCTGTCACTGAGATCCAGAAGGTGTCCTGTTTCTTTTTATGGAGCAGGTCTGTATTACTGACTCCAGTAATAAAGATTTTGGTTGAAGTCTCAAGCATTCCATGTGCTCTGCCTATTCAGTAACCACTTCTTGAGAATTTCTTAAGAGAAAGAGTGAGGAATCATTTAACTATACTGAAACCATCAAGTTTGTGATGTATGTAAGCCCACATCAGTGTCTGTGCTTTTTAAACATGAGCCAGAATCTGGGACATGCAGTGGTAATTTTTACAGAAGCACATCTTCAATTACCTGTTGAAGAGCTCATGCAGTAGTTGCCACAGTTATGTTTATTTCTGTTGTTGAAGTAATTTGATACAAGCTTTTTCCTCTGGTGTTGTTAAGAAATCACAAACCTTCCTTTCAGATTTTTTTCAGACTCAGTAATATTGGAAATTGCGACAATCTAAAGTTGACGAATAAATGGTTTGGAATCAAATAGGATTGTTTCAGTTTCTTCAGTCATTCAAAGATGCCTGAGCAGTCCCTTTGCAGTTCCAAGAGTGATTTCCACAAAACTGTAGCAATAACTTCATGTTTTGAATTGGTATAAAAATACGGATTATTTCACCCTGTTTGTGCTATGCAGATGAACACATAAAGGCATCTTCCACAGGTAGAAGCAGTCTCAGTGTTCAGGAACCATCTGTAGAATGCCTTTATGTTAGGCAGCCAGGGTGCTAACTGGAGAAGCACTGCCTGGCTTTGCAAGATGATGGGGCTGTCTCTGCATTAATGAGGAAGGTAATATTTAAACCTGAGGTTTTAACGGAAAAGCCAGGCGCTGATGGTCATATCCTGCAGTATTTGTGCTGAGTAATGCACAGGAGATGTTACAGAGCAGCTTAAATTTGGTGGGTTTTTTTTTTAACTGTAACATTTTGAATTTCTTGAGGAAAAAAAAAATAACAACCCAGAAGATAATATGGAAATGTATTTGTGTAAATTTAGGGTGTTGCTGAGAATCCCATGGTGAAGTCTGTTCTTGATAAAACCAAGCATTCAATGGAGACCATGATCACAACGCTGGATCCTGGCATGGTTCCATATATCAGTAAGTGTTTATGATAACCATCAAGTATTGCTTGTAAATGCTAGAGAAGCTACTGCAATAGCACACTACTTCTACACTTGAAGCGCAAAAGCTGTTTCAGTTACAGCTTGAAAATTAATAGGAAAGAAAAGCTTTGTGTTACTCACCAATTTTTATTTTATTGAAGGACACTGCATGTCACATGTAGCTGACCTGAGAGTAAAAGAAGGAAGCAAAAGGCACCATTTGTGCAGGGTGTTGGTTTGGTTTTGGATTTTTTTGGCATGATTTTTTTTTGCCTAGCAGCCAGATGAGCAGCTCTCCCTCTTAGGTGTGCCAGTACCGACCTTGCTCTGCCTATGAAAAAACTTGGTCATGAAGCAGCTAAGACTGAGAATAAAACATTAAAATGTTTTTTTTTATTATTTTGTTTTCCTGAGATGTTTTTTTTTTCAGCTGAACCTATTAGATGACCCAGCTAACTACTGCTGCACTTTCTTACTAGTGCAGAGGACAGGGGAAGATGACCTAATTATTGAGTCGTAGTTCATCCTCTTACATTCAAGGGAAAATTTCCCAGCAGCTGTCTAGTGAGGATATAGAGGGAATATAACCAGTGAAGCCAGCCAGCAATGCCTTCTAAAGGTATTTGAGAAGAGTAGCAGGATGCTGTACAGAGCTACAGCCAATGTTGATTATGCACAATTTGGCAAAGAGTATTTAGGGTTTCTGTTGCAGTCATGACTGTCCCTTTTTAGAAGCAGGATCTATTGATATTCTGAATAGTTTGACCCAGGGTTTATTGACAGAACAACTATATCTGGAGGAGGAAGTAATTCTAATAAAATACTTTGTCTGTAGGATTTAGGTCAAGTAAACTAAATCAGTGGTTACCTCAGAGCTCTCTAAAGTCTTGTGTGAAGGGGAAGCATCTGTGTATGTCTTGGCCATTTATGTCCTGCATTGGTTTTGTAGTTGCAGGTTGTGAAAATGGGGCAGAGGTTCGTAAACTTAGCCTATACATTCTTGCATGTTCTATAAAAACCATGTCCTAACAATAGCCCCAATTCTCTCTGCTCTCCCTCCATTACTGAAATGCCAAAGGAATTTTGTGTTCCTCATGCCAAAACGTGAAATTACCGAAATTGCCGAAGATTCTGGATGAGGTGGTTAATTTTTTTTTTTTTCCTCATCCAAGTCTTGAAAAGAGCTGAACTGTTTTCATTGGCACATTGCAAAGATGTCATCTGAGCTGCACTCCTGGAACAGACATTTTCTATCTAAACAGGAAATGGTCACCTCATAAGCATAAACAACAATGCTTTTACAACAAAAGATGACAGGGAATCTTAAATTAAATATGGAACTGTCATTTCGGTTTATAATGCACAAGATACAATGAAATTTTACATTCAGGTGTCAGAGTGTAACTTGATATAACAGGTCTGCCCCTGAATTTACCAGGGTGCATCTAGTTCTTGTGTTTTAGATTTCCATTTTTACCAGATTTTGTCACAAATGGTTTCTTTTAACCCATGTAATATCTTTGTTTCGGTTCTGTAGTATCTCTGATAAAAAAGATACGCCTTTGATATTTGATGATCTGTAATACAGAAGAACATATTCTGTGTTCTCCAACCAAACATGAGGCACAGTTCCCATTCTTAAAATTGTTAGGCAGTAATTTACTAGATATGTTATGGATTAGTTTTTAGTTACATTAAAAGCTTTTTAACAGTATTTCTGTTCCTGAGCAGTCAGGCAAGGCTAACTTCAGTAAAAGTCAATTTTACAGTCAATTTTAAGCACCTGTTTAATTATGTTAAATTGATTTTTATCAAGAAGGAATCAATGAAAAAAGATATTCTCAATTCTTTTTAGTTTGGTAGTTGCACAGCATTTAAAACAATTGCTCCAAGTTCAGTGATCTGTACGCCTAATTCCATTCAGCAAAGTGATTGATATATAAAATGATAAAAATTACCCTAAACCCCCAAATTAGTAGTTTTTAACTACTGTTCTAGCCTATCTGGTGATTATTCGTAAAAATAAAATGATTCCTGTAACTGAGGTCTGCTGAGTAATACAAGCCAAAAGATGAATTGTCTTTTTCATTAAAAGTGAAGTTTTGGGTTTGCCCTTGTCAGTGGGGGAAATTTTTTTGAATCAGGATAAATACTGCACACTCTGTAAACTCATGTGGTTGATGCAGTTTCCTTAGGCAGCTTTCTCTGATGTCATCATCCACATTTGAGACAAGGTTCAGCTCTTCTTGAGAAAGCTTCTCACAGCAGGGATGGGTTTTATGATGTTTCTGCACAATAAAAGGGATCCAGCTGTGACAGACAGATGTGAGGTATGATTGAATCTTCTTTAGTAGTTTTAAATTTCTTTTAATTCATGAATTGTTTTGTTTCATTCTGAAAAAAGTTTAGTGAAAGCTCCTGCTTCTTTATGGAGATACAACCTTATGTAAAATGTTTAGAACTGTGTACAAGTTCCACAGATATTTAATATCTAAAAAGAGCAATAAAATTACAATGAAGTTCACATTTCAAGGACAACTAAAAAGTAATGAGAGCCTTTCTTTTAAATCTTAAGTAATTTGGCAGCTGTTTACTGGATTTTATGACTTGCATCAGCATTCTTCATCCCATTCAAAAGAGTTTGCAATATTCCTTGCTGCTTCACAGAACACCAAAACATCCTTGGAAATGGATATCTTGAGTTATTATCCCAAATTTCTGTGAATTGTCATGTTGAATGAGTGGTATGATTTTTTTTCGGGTGCTGAACCTGAAAATAGGTCATTTCCTGCTGCCTTTTGTCCTTGTATTCCTTAGTTATTCATCTGAATTTCAGTTCTTAAGTTAAATGACTTCTGCTTCGTGGAAAAACCATTGTCCAGTACATGAGAAAAAAAAAAAGCAGTTGGAGAAGGTGTAGAACTGTATTTGAACTATCCAGTAATGGGAGGGAGAGGAATATTCCACGCATGAATGTATTTTATACAGATCATTTTACAAAATTACTTTGCAGGAACTGGGGGAGAGCTGGACATAGTGGTTACTTCTAACAAGGAGGTGAAAGTTGCAGCAATTCGGGATGCCTTTCAAGAAGTCTTTGGGATGGCTGTTGTGACTGGAGAGGCTGCACAGTCCAACATTGCACCCCAGCCTGTGGGCTATGCTGCAGGCTTAAAAGTAAGTTCATATATAGTAGTAGCAAAGAGAAATCCATTCAGAAGGATCTCTTTTTCTGTTAAGTGGAGGTCAGCTTCTGGGATAGGTAAACATTTTCTTTGGGTATTTTTTTTTATTGTGGGTTTTTTTGGTCGCTGTTTGTTTGGATGGTTTTTGTTTTGTTAATTTGTGGGGGGGTTGGATGGGGGTTTTTTTTGGTTGGTTGATTTTGTTATTTTGGGGGTTTAGAGGTTTGGGGTTTTTTGTCTTTTTTTTCCCCTCAGCTTGGATCACTAGATCGGTTTAAAACTCTCTGTTTGAAATATTTTTGATGTCTCCTGCAAACATATTTGCAGCAATTGAAGAGCATTTATGTCAGTGTATTATGCTGTTTATGTAAATTTTCTTACACCGTCATTGATTGCCATCACATCTTGCATACATTGTGCTATTACTGTGGTTCTAAAGTACATTAGGCATTTTTTTGCATAGTCCGTTACCAGCATATCATGTTGGAAATGTTAGAAATTAAAAGGGGTTCTCCAAGACTGATTCTGCTCATTGATTGTGTAGATCAAAGACAGTTTGATCAGCATTTGAACTTCCTGAACAGATTTGTGTTCTCTTTGAAAAATAAGAATTCACTGTGCAGCCTTGCAAACTGCTGTGCCACTGCAGAGGAAGGGTTAGCAAAAGTGGTTTCACCAGTTCTGGCCAATAACTGAAAATCCTGAAAACAGCTGTTTCATATTCTGTTTGCTAAATGTAAGCAATAATTCATGAAAAAGGAAGCCTTTCCCCCAACTGTTGTGGCAGTGTTTGCAGAAGAGTAAGGCCTGCCCTCATAGCAGTGTATTTATTATCTGATGCACTTTTATATTGAGATAAAGCAAAATAATGTGCATGTTCCTTTACTTGTTTAGCTCCTGCACTGTGCTGTATATTTCTGTTACAACTTCAGAGGGATGACAGTTTTCAGGGGAACAATTCCTTTGTGTTAGTTGGATATGTACCACAACAAGTGGATTCTTTCCCTTGCTCTTACAAAGTTGGCCCAAAGCTCTTAAAGACTCTAAACCCAAGAAGCCTTAAGGTGTAAAAATGTCCAAGTAACGCAAATACACACTGATGCTTTAACTGATAGTTAAACTATCACAGGTTAGGAGTTCTTTGCATACTACCCTGGGTATTTTTCTTGGAATGTAAAAAACCTAAAAATATTTGATTTGCTTTATCATAGGTGTTGTTACTGTTTGAGGTTCCTGGCCATTCACTAGTTTGGGTTGTTGGTTTTTTTCTCCTGTTGAGTCATTTTGAAAAGTGTGTTCTAGGGTTCTTTTGGGATTGACCTGCAAGCATTGCACTAAGCTGTAGCTCAGAGTTTTGTGTAACAGCTTGTGTTGCTGCTCAGGGAGCCCAGGAGAGGATAGACAGCCTGCGCCGGACAGGAGTCATCCACGAGAAGCAGCCTGCTGTGTCAGTGGAAAACTTCATTGAGGAGCTGCTTCCTGACAAGTGAGAATCTTGAATTTATTCCAGGGCAGTGGGGGACACGTTGGGAATACTCCTTGTTGACTCAAAACCTTTGTAAGGTGCTGGAGAGGGGATTAGAGAATTAAACAGAGGAGAGGATTTGTCTGAAGTATTTTGACAGTCTTGGTTTTGGTGATGATGTTCAGCTTTCTGTCCAGGCATCTTGAGACCTTAATATCAAAAAATCCTTGTCAGGTTTTGGTAGATTCACAATGTAAAAATACAGTGAAGTGACATGAACTGAAAAAATTGAGGAGCTGTAAAATTTGGAATTCGGCTAATAGTTTCTGCACTGTTGTGTACATCCTCCCTTCCCTCTCTGAAATTGTATCAGAATAGACACTGGGAGATACTCTGGCCTTTAGGATTACATGGGTTTATCAAATAATGTATTTTTTATTTTCCTGTCACTGAGAATGTACTTACTGCATCTAACTTGCACTGCACAGACATAAAAATGGTGGTTTAAAATGTATTGCTACTAGATTCTGTAACATGTTGTTTAGTGGCAGTTCTTGAAATAGCTTTATAATAAAATTCCAAAACTGTAGGAACAATGCTGTGTTTTCTTTATGCGAACTTAAATAGTTTTCTTCTACTGGTTACCATGCTTGTGCATGTCCAAAGGAGAGGAGTTTCAAGGAACCACCCACCACTGCCAGTAACATATGTCATAGTTACTCGTCTGTGAAAAGACAGTAGAACATCTAAATCAGACTAGATGGAAATAAATAAAATAGAAAACTCTACCTACTTCTATTTACTTCAGAAAATTCCTCATTCATATTGCACTAAAAATACTACATGTAAAAATAGAGTAAAAGGAGAGTATCTGTCAAAAAAAAAAAAAATAAAAGCCCATCACATGCGTAAAAATGCAAACATTTAGAAGACGAGAAAATACCAGTAATTTCATTGTTGATTGGAAGCAAGTTATATGTAACCATCAGGCTTCTCAGCCGTCTTTAATAGCTGCCAGTCAAAGCATTCCAGTGCTCTATTCCCTGCTACAAGGATGATGGAAGTGCTTCTTCCTGTCTGGCTCCACTCTTACCATGAAGCTTATGTGGCCCAGACAGGCAGAAGTGTTTCTCTGAATAAATCACTTAAATGATTGCTACAGCATTAGACTTTCCAAAAAATATTTCGAATGTAGAACGTGAACAATAAATAGACAATTTTCTTAAAAATTGTTAGGGAAGGTTATTTTAATGAGAAATGTTCTTTGAAAGATTGAGTGAGAACTGTAGCAGAATAGCCGTAGCCAAGGGATTATATCTGCCCACACACCCACCCCTCCAGCTTTATTTTTTTGTTTGATTTCTAAGTTTCATGTAATTTGTATTTCTGTGTATTTTATGTATTTTACATGTATACACATGCAGTATCATGACAGATAGACGGATGGATGAAAAGTGACACATGCAAACCTGGCTCGCAAAATACCACAAGGCTTTGATGAGTTTCATTATAACATTGTTACTACAGCTATAATAGTGCTTGTAAAATGTTAACAGTTCAACTTTCAGCATGTTGGTTTTCACCAGTGATACTCAGTACTCAGAACAATTTGCACGTCACTGCAGGTGGTTTGACATTGGATGTCTGATTATTGAGGATCCAATTCATGGAATTCACCTGGAAGCATTCACCCAAGCAACACCAGTGCCTTTACAATATGTTCAGCAGGTGAGTTTCCAGTTTTCTTACCAATTAACGTCAGAGATACAAGACTGAAGTTTTAATTTTAGTTATGATGTCAGTTCTTACTGGAAGTTATTACACTTAAATGTTTTCATTTATGAAATAAGGACTCAAAATGTTTTTGCATCATGTTTATGAATTAATCTTTAGACATTTATAGTAAAGCTTTTCTTAGTCAAGAGCCTCCTTGTGCAATATCTGTCACTTTGGAGCACAAGTTTTACTCTCCTATTTAAGAAGAAGAAATACTGACCAAGCAGGCAGCATGCTGTACTCTCTGAAAACTCGTTCCTATAAAGAAAAGATTCCCATTTTCCAGATCAATTCTTGGGCTTAAGTCTCCTATGAACGCACAGAGTCCCACCTAAAAAACAAGGCTAATTTCAAATGTGCTATTCTGACAAGGATGTAGAGTTCTGAAATCAAAAGATGTAAATCTTGAAAATGCTGTGGTTCATTCAATTGGAAATAATGGGATGAACTGCACTAGTGTGCAGTATATAGTATTCTGAAATACCACCAAAAGAAGATTTCCTGAGGTGGTTTATTTTTCTTTGGGCACAGACTGGGAATTACTCCGGTCACTGCATGTTGCATGACAGCAGATAATGTGTCATGCTTTAATTAACTCTTGCCTGAAGATTCTTTTAAAAGAAATGTTTCCATGAAGAGTTTGTAACCAAAATTGTTTGAGGGTTGATCCTCAGATGTTGTTTTGGGAGACCAAATAGTAACTTTGGGCCTTTTTTCAGTAGTACCAATTTCAATTAAGTGAACATTTGTGGAATTGGTTTTAGTTCTTATTTTCCCGAGTTCTTGCAGCTTTGAAAAGTTGATGAGTGGCAAAAGGGAAAATATGGCACTGTCTCTCTAGTTTTACAAAATGCATTCCAAAAACCATGTAGAAATACAGGAAAAAATCTTGAAGGCCTCTTGCCAACCCAAACTATTCTGCATATTCTAAAAAACTTACATATTCTGTTAATGTTGCAAGACAGTTTTAGGAATGCTGGGACACACTGATGAACTTGGTCTGCGCTGGACACAGACTAACCCAAATTAAAATTGTATGAAGAGGATGCTCATACCTAGGATGAGCATCAGACCAGAGAAATGCCATGGTACTTCCCCCACTGTTCCCTTTCTGGTTTCCACTGCAGACCAGGGGAAGGGCTACAGATGGCATTTATCTGGACTTGTGTAAAGTCTTGGACATGATCCCCCAGTCTGACTGGGAGATGGATTCCCTGGGTGGACTATTCAGTGGATAAGGAATTGGTTGGATGGTCGTGGTCAATGGCTCAGCGTCCTGATGGACATCAGGGACCAGTGGGATCCCTCAGGGGAACCGTATTTGGACCTGTGTGGTTTAATATCTTCATTAATGACATAGCAGAGGGAGCAAGACGCCCTCAGCAGGTTTGCTGGTGACACCAAGCTGAGGGTGCAGTGACACCCCCGAGGGGTGGGGCCGTCCAGAGTCACATGGACAAGATTGAGAAATGGATCCATGGGAATCTCATGAGGTTTAAAAAAGCAAGTGCTGATGCTGCCCCTGGATCAGAGCAGCCGCAGGATCAGTCCAGGCTGGGGATGAACAGATATTGTATTATAAATATATATTTTTATTGATTCCATCTGTTGACTGTTTTAGAAAACAAAACTGCTTCCTGGTAATGAGAGTATCCTGTTGTAATTTATATTCTTCAGATGTTGCTTGGATCATGATACATAGAAATCCAAAAAACTGGCTAGGCAGATTATGGGGCAGGTTGAAATTTGATTCTCACGCCCTTTAATTTGCCACATAGGTCTGTTGATACAAGAATGATTCCTTGCGAAAGTTGGGTTAAAGCTGAAGACAGAAGCAAATCTACTAATTCCGAACTGTTTCAGTAATCACTTCTCACACCTTTTCTCGCAGGCCAAGAGTCTCACCCCTCTGGACTACAGCCTGAGGTGGTCAGGGCTGCTGGTGACGGTGGGTGAGGTGCTGGAGGAGAGCATGCTGAACGTGAACAGGACGGACTGGCACGCGGTGTTCACGGGCATGTCCCGCCGGCAGATGATCTACAGCGCGGCCAAGGCCCTGGCAGGGATGTACAAACTGCAGCTGCCACCCGGGACCGTGTGACAGCACAACACCCTCACACCAGGAAAGCTGGGTTTGATTCTAGGATCGAAGTAAAAGCCGTGTGCTCTCATTCTCAGCGACACAGATTTGTAATTCTAACTCTAAACCATTTCTGCTTCTCGTGAAGTGAAGGTGATCTCCAGGAGTGGAAGTGAGCAATTGCAGTTTCTAGCTAATGTGTGATTTCCGGTATAATTCATAAAACAAATGTGTATTTTTGACTGGTACAGGCAGCATTGCAGTTTTTTAACTGGAATGTTCTGTGGTATGACACCTTACCAGGCATTTGCTGAAATAGGCAGTAAAAGGGGATATTTGTTTAGCTATTTCTATTATATTAGTAATATAAACATGTTGGCTGCATAACATATACGTTATATCTGTCTTTCAATCCAGAGAGACTACCTTCTGTAATTCTTGTGGTTTTGGGGGCATATGTTTAGGGGATACTTAACACCTCTTTGGGTTGGTGTCTGTATATAGTCCTCAGGAGCGATGCCAAGTAGTCGCTACAGCATGTAACAGTGAGCTGCTGAAGAAGAGCACAAATCCATGCCCTGTTAGTTGAAGTTGTTGCTAAATAATCCTGATTCTCATTTTCTGTGCTGCATCTTCCTGCTTTTTATGTTACAGTAATTAAATTGATGGCCAGCTGAAGAGCCACAGACAAAATTTCAAGCTGCTTCAGTGGGTTTTAGATCAGGTACTGCACTCCCCACATTAAATCATCTCTGCAGTTTCAATAATGTGATTTACTCCAGTGCTTCCAGACTTCATCTGTTATATGTAATTATGTAATTTTTTCTATGTAGTTACTGTTGTTAGTATTTTGATTATGGGAAATGGTGATGTCTGTATCACGGGCTTTGCTATTCTGTGTTTTCTAAACACTTCTAAGTCTAGAAGCTTTCATGATGTCATGAGCTCACTGTTTCTCATATAAGTTTTCAATGGTGTCTGATTTTTTTTTTTTTGTGGCTATAAATCTCCTCCATCCATGCTCACACAATCTTAAATCTTTACTTAGAAATAGGGAAGTAATTGTTAAGAAAATATTTTGATAATAATACTTTTTTAAGAAACAAAGAATAAACAAATACTTCTTGTTTGCCTTAAAGAAGCAGTTTTTCAGCTTATATGGCTTTACCTTTCTTAGATGCTTTCAAAGGACATTTTGTATACAATATCCTGTTGAGCCAGTTCATATTTGTACCCAGTGAAAGCCTATTTCCAAGTAATATATTTGGCCTTAATTGGCTTACTCTGTTAAGCGGTTGAATAAATGTTTTCCCTAGAGAATTGCATCTCTTTTAAAGGCTTGGTTTTTATTACAGATGGTGAACGTCTTTATTGGAGTACTAAAATATTTGCATGGTCAGTTTGCAGATTTGTCACATACTACACAAGCAAACAGAATCCATCTCTCAGTCTTGAGGTCCCTCATTGGGACTGCTTCTTTCTATGTTAAGCGAAAAGGAGGGTGATACAGGGAGTTTTTCTTTGTCACTGTGCAGTAAAGGCATCTGTGCATTTACTGTCATTTCAGTTTGCAGTGTATAATGAGTTGAATGCTGCTGTTTTATCCCTGGCTTGCAGCATCCAGGATGCAAAGGAGGACATGAAGTCATCAGTAGGTTTAGGTGCCTTGGCATGACTTAAAATAAAAACTGAAAGGAATGTTCCTTTTCTTTCTTCCTTTCCTGTCCCTGGCCTTCAGTTTTTAAGAAGTGAGAGTAATAGAGGAAGATGACATGGTCAAGTGAAATTGTTCTTCACTGGCTCAATGAAGGTGTCATGATTTATTTTTGACAGCTCCCAGAAGAATTAAAATAGTGTCGCCTTGCAACCATCAATTAGTTCTTTCCCTCTGGGGGGCATTATTTGCTTGAGTATTGAAAAATAACATCCTCACATGAACACCACAAGCTCAGCTTCTTCCCTGAGAGGCCAAGGGAAGGAAAAATGTCTGGACTATGATCTGGGAGGCTAAAAAGTCAGAAATTGCTTCCTGAGTGGAGGCCTTGCTCAGGGTCTGAGTTACATGGATGAATTCTGAACCATGTTATGGTGATAGTTCAGCTTTTTACCACACCCATGGTTGTGTTGTGGGCAATAATAAGAGAGGAAGCTCAGCAGGGGCATTAAATTTATATACGGATCAATTTAGAAAAGCAGAAATCTTTAGACATGTAACTTCTGTTATAACTCTCAACTGCCACATCAGGGCAGGAGGTGACTTGGAGGTGCAGCTGCAGAAGCCATTTCTGCTAAGCTTGCTCAAATATAAGTGTCAGAAGTCAAGAAAGCTTCTACATGTATTACTACTATACTAATATTTTTAAACTGTGTTTTCACAGCCAAGCTCTTTGAGTTTGCATTACATGAAGAAGGTCTGTGAGGTCCTTAAACTGCGATTCTTTAAAATGCTGGAAAAAGCTCTGCACTTGTTGCTGCTTTTGTCAAGAAGTTCCTGCGCTGTTCCTGGCCTCCGTTTTTCATCACAGCGCTGCTCAGAACAGCAGGGCTCTATTAGAAAAACCATGGATATAAAATTCCCCACACATTTCTGTTGAAATCAGTCTGATAGCTTTCACCCAGCTTTCACCCAGCTGCCCCTCTCAAGATTAGCCCTGAATGTCTGTGAAGGGATGGGCTGTGTGGGGTCTGATGGAACAGCAATTACAGCTTGGTGGAATATCTTGGTCCAAAATCAGGAACAAAGCAGCCTCCATAACTGCTCATACACTTTCCAGAGTGTTAATAAAAGGCTTTTAGAAATCATACCAGTCACCTTTTTTAGACTCCTGCTCAATTTGGGCAAGATAGTGAGGAGTGGCAGAAGAGGGCAAAGGAAAGAATAAAGTGTGGAAGGACGTGAAAGCAATCACAAGAGTGCCAGAGAAATAGGAAAGTCTGCTGAGTCCTGAATGCAGGAGCTGGAAGAGGATAGTTGAGAAATCAGGAATATGGAATAACTCGTGTCTGATACTCATGTCAATTTTGGCCAGCTACAGAAGTGCACAAACACAAATATTCAAATCTTGCAGCAGAGACATTTAGCATGGATGTGATTCTGTATCTCTTTCTAATGAAGTTTACAAGTTGCTTTTGATGTTTACCATTCCATGCAGCATAGAGGAGGTTTCTCAGGGGCCGTTTTTCAAGTGGGAGATTTCTGACAGACTTCGGTAAGTATAAACCTGTGAAAATGAGATTTTTTTGTCAGAATTCTTAAAGGATATTTGTAAAAGTATCCCCTTTTTTCGTAATAGCAAATATTGCAGCTGAAAGGAAGACATTATCACTGAATAGTATTCACTCTGCAACACAGAACTCTGCGTGTTTAGTATGCAATTACATTTAATAATTTTGACTGAATTTTTTTTAAAAGAAAATTAAAGCTTTTCTTTATTTCCTATTGGTAGCGGACACAGGAACAAGTCGTAAGTTAAACCTTCTGTATCCCATGAAAAGTTGTTAACAGAGTTAAAAGCAAGGGTAAAATAGCTTCAAACTTGATTAATTTTCAGATGTGGATTTTGAATTCAACCTTCTGTCTGTGACCTATCAAGAACTCATATTTTGACATCGTGAAGCTTGGAGCCATTTGGCTTTAACTTTTTGGCTTTGTTCGATCCACAGTTACGTAATTCAGGAAAAACTATTCCTATAAAACTAATCACGACTGGTTCCCAAAAGTAAATGGGGCCAATTGGTTTGATTTGTCATCCCATGGTGAGGAATTCTGTCAAAGCCTTGGGTACCCCAGCCTGCAGATTCTGCAAAGTGTCCATACTATGGCCTGTCAGTTAAACTGCGAATACGCAGGGCTGCAGAGGGATAACAGGTCCAGAAACACTCAACAGCTACTTCGGAACTAACACAGGAGTTTTTCATGTACTGGAATGAAAGGAGATGTAACTTCAAGGTTATAGGAAAAAATAAAATATTTCATGGTGAAAAAGTGATTTCCAGCTGTCTGCATTCTACATGTGTAAGCAAAGGTAGCTGTGGCCTCCTCTGTAAAACAGGAAAGTATCTCACAGAAGCAAAGGAGAAATGGAAGTTGGTTTTCCAAGATTGTTGGCTGTTTTAATACAAAATTACATGGAATTCTGTCTTATGCCTGTGTTTTTTGGGGTTGATCACAAAAACATGCTTCCTCTTAAAGGTTGCTCCATGACACGAATTAATGTGATTTTTTTGAAACAAAAAATAGGGAATTACTCATCAAAACTTTCAAACTTGTTTTAATCTTTGTTGTCAAGTCAGTGCAAACAGCCTGTATTTGATTAAGATCAAACTAAAAATGATCTACTGCTGTAGTTTTGTTCTGAACAGTGCATTGAACCACTCAGTCAAGTACCTCTCTCAGCTTAGTTTTGTATTCCATCAGGAGTTCACTCAGTTTTGAAAGTTTTCACTTGCCTTAGCTTGAATATTTGCCTATTCATGCCTTGCAGTTGAGTTCACTGCTGTGAGAAGGACCCTAATTTATTTTTTCCTCAAGTATCATCTGTTTTCTCTGCTTTTATAACAAGACATTGAATGAACAGTACCCAGGGGATTAGGTAATCCTTATATTTGCAGGAGTAATCATTGCAAAGTAAGTGCTGAATGTTCTGCAGGTTCTTGGAAAAGTGCAGTTTTGTGCAGGTGTTTTGACCACTAGTGGGATTCTGAATAACTGTGCCATCCAACAAGAGGTGGAAAACAGTGTCTGGCACAGTAGCAGGGTTAGAAAGAATACCCAGGCAGACCAGTTATATAATTGCAGTAATACTATTGTATACATAAGATATAATGGTTACTAATATTATTATTACTATTACTAATTATACTTTTAATAGTGGTGGACTTGAGATGGTGCTCTTGGGTAAGAGAGTTACACACATGCAAGGCAGATACTGAAATTAGTTATTTTGATAAAATGCATTGAAACTAAAAATCAGCAAACCTTTCCTGAAAAGGAAAAGGCAGAAGAATATTTTTAACTTAATGGGAACTGCTGTAATCAGTAATTGCACTGTTACCTGTTTCTTTTTGTCTCTGGTTCTCAGAGTACCTGCAGAAGTGAACATCCCAATGTTTAGAAGGTTGTAATTGCGATAAAATAAGCATTGTAAGATTTTTCCCATTATCTGATACACATAAAGCAGTATTGGCAAAGTCCACACATTAACTGCATAAAGTCATGGTTTTGGGTGTACACTTTAGCCAAAGGAAGCAGAAGGAGTGCTGTCTTTCTTAGATTCATTTCTAGTAGTGAAGTTTCTCCTGCTATGAAAGAGGAAGTTTTATCATTTTGCCCACAAAAGACCTCTGTTGCATTTTTGAATTATCTGTTTAACTTACTCTGCTGATCTTAGTTTCTTCTCACTGCAGGCTGTTTATATTCCATATACACAATTTGCTCTATGTTTTCTTCATAAGGGAGCCCACCTCTCAGTTTTTTTGTTGAATGAAACGTGACTGGTTTTAGTCAAAGTCTCAGTCCTTTGCTAGTTTAAATCAGTGTTATTATCGTAAGTGAAAACAGCCATTTATATGGGATGATAAGGTAGCTCCACATTTTCATTATTTTATTTCAAGACAGCAGGTCATGAGAGATTTTTTTTGTCTAACACCAAAGCATTGCTCCCATACACTTAATTGAAGTGGAAAAAGAAAGTGTTTTCTTCACAGTTTGTTTTGACTTGAGTTATGGCAAAACAAACTAACTGAGTTTAAATCCACATCTAAAAAAGTTTAATAAAGCCTGCAGAAACCTAAGATTGCAGATTTCTCTTAGTTTTGAGAGCTGAGAGTTCAGATGCTGCCCAGAATTTCCCCAGAAATTAGTCTGTCTACTCATTGGCTGTGATCAAATCCACCCTTCTTCTTGGTGCTGGATGAGCTCATCTGGAAGTGAAAGAAGAGCTGAATAAACACTCTTCTCTGAGAGTAAATCCTTCCAGTCAGTGTTGACACAAGTTTTCAGGATGGACTTGAGCAGAATGTCCTGCCTCTTCTGCATCCTTCCAACTGTGAAGTTGCAAAATAACCTTTAAATTTAGTTTTTTAATGAAAGGTGTGGTGTTGCTGAGGGTTTTTTGAAACCATTCGAAGTACCTACTCAGAAAATTCCTGCTTGTACGGGGAAATTCTAGCAAATTTTAGTAATCTGGTGTGAATAAAACAGATAAAATAACGATGTTGCAGTGCATATTTTTTTCTAAAGTTTGTGTAGTAGGAGGAAGATGTTTCTTGGTAAAGGATGTAACTGTGTCTTCTACACATCTTCCTTCTGTGCTTGCTCTTAGCACTATTCATAATCAGCTTCAGTGCTATAATTCTGTATTAATTTTACAAGTGGCATATGCCATGTGCTAGGCCAAAAGCATTTTGGCAATCTGGATGTGCAGTCCTTGAGTGTGTATTTTCTTCTGGGTACTCCTCTGAAAGGGAGATTAGCTACCCTGAAAGCCATCCTGTAATTACCCGATTGAGGGATACCGAGGTCAAAAAACAAAGGGAAATCACAAGAGGTGCTAGACTTCTGTGGGAGGGGTTGCAGATAGAACAGCGGGGTGTATCTGGTGTCTCTCTGCTGAGCACAAGCACCTGCTTTTATCTGCTGTGTCCTGCCTCGAAGTCAAGGGCAGTTCTTTTGCTGTTACACAAGCAGAACTGTTGAAAATTCAAAAATTAAAAAAAAAAAAAACCACAAGGCATGTTGATACATGTAGATATTAGGTGAACAGACTTCCTTGTACTGGGGGTGGTGGTTTCGAGACTTCCCCAGGAAGGCTGTTCCATTGCCTGACAACCCTTTGNTGCCCCAGCCTGCAGCTGCAGGGGCTGTTGTGCCCCAAGGGCAGCACCCAACGCCTCATGCTCTTGTATGTCACCCCACTGTCCTGTGTTTCTCCAGATGCAGTTGGGCCTCTAGGTGGTTGTCACATTTGCCAACTTCCAGTCGCCTGGGGCCTTCCTGGGTTGCCAGGACTGCTGGTGAAGTGATGAAAGTGTCTCAGTGAGGCCTTCCACCAGCTCCGTCAGTATCCTGGGGTGTATCCCATCCAGCCCCACATATCTGTGGTCGTCACAAGTTAAACACAAGTCACATCGTGCATTACAGACCCCCTCTTCCTTGGTTATGGGAGTTTCATCCTTTATTCCATTTCATGAGGGTGGGTACTCCACCTCAGCCTTTTCCTACTCCTGTGTTCCCCCATGCATCTAATCGAGATTCTCCTTGGCCTTCCTTTGGATGCTGAAGTGTTGGTAAAAATATTTTTGTTTGTTACAGCTGTAGCAAGATTAATTTATGGTTTTGGCTTTGGCCCCTCTGAATCATGAGGCAGAGCGCAGGATGGCATAAACCAGTGACATCTCTGAGTATGTTGTGCTTAAGCCTCTTCTTCAGTTCTGCTTGTTTACTGATATAAGCGCTGCCCAGAGACTAGTCTTCTGATGCTTCTTTAAAAAAGAATCTTCCTGGTTTGTTCACACAATCCTGAGGACCTGGTAATTACTGGCCTGGTTTAAACTGGCCCTGTTTAAACTGGCCCACCAAATGAAGAGGCTATAATTGCCCTGCCTATAGAAGCTTAGGCCGAACAGGGCAGGAATTGTACTCTTGTCAGGAAGCCTGGCTATTTCTATTACTTTGATCACACACATATATGTGTATGACTTTTAAGTATAAATGATTAATGATTTTTTAATGTATTTTCTATAGTATATTAAAAAGTATGCATATAAAGAAGGCAAATCAGCCTCCTCATTTGAATGCTTTGCTTTTTCTTTCCCTCCTAAACTCTAAGAGCTGTGTAGAAGAGCCTGTGTTGCAGGAACAGTTCTAAGCTGTAACACAGAATCATTCATAGTGCCTTCGGCTTCAAGAAGAAAAATTTCTGCAAAAGTGAAGGAAAGCTGGCTTTGCTGTGCTTTTCCTTTGCTAATCCAGATTAGGAAAAGTTTTTTGACACAGCAAGTCCTTAAAAGTGTCAGAGTGGTTTGGTTAGGGCTTTGCTATATGGGGTAATAACCTGTTTGCTTCAGACATGAGGAATGCTGTCAATGCTTCCATGTCTGAGGCAAAGTAAGACAAATGTAGAATTCCTGCTTCTCTGCTTGTTTTTGCACACATTTTGCATCATGGTTGTATACATTTGGGGGAGCATTTCAGAATTTCATTTCATATTTAATTTCTCCCAACTTACAGACCTGATCCTAAGTCATTGCCTGTTGAATTAAAAGAGTGCCTGCCAAAGTCGCACTGCAAATTGTGGTTACTTCCTGGGCTCTTAATGCTTTGTGAAACATGACCACTTGTTTTATTTGGTTTATATCTCCACATTGGATGTTTGGGCTGTGGCAGTGAGACAGACCACAGGGTATCATTTTGAACAATGTGCTGTTGCTATCCCCAGTAATGAATTCTGATAAGCATTGTGGACCTGCTTTAAAGAAACACTGATAGTTTGCTTGTTTGAAGGTCATTTTGACCTCCCTAGAAAACTTGCTGTGCCAAAGCTAAATGTGTTTGTTCTCTGGCAGGGCAACACATGGGGCAAAAGCAGTCAGTGCATCGCAGCACCTGACATTTGCTAAGAGGACACTCACCTCTCACGTGTATTTTTTGTCCAGATGTACAATTTCCAACAATTTGGAAGTGAGCACAAACTGTTTTACTCCTGTATTTCTGCTTCTTCACATGGATTTGCCTTCAGGACACCATTCACTCTGAAACCTACCAAGGTGGAGCTCCCATCTCAAGGGGGTCAAAATGTCTGGTGACTACAAGGAGATCATCATCTCCTCCATATTCTGTCTCAAGGTTAAATATTTTTATGGGTTTTTGTGTATGTGTGCATATGAATACGTGTATGTGTGTCTGTGTGTGTGCATATATTTGTATATGAATGAAGGATAAAACTGATTTCTTTTTTTTCTTCTCAAGGAATGAATCTGTTGCTTTGTCCTTGAGGAAAGACAGTGAAAATTTTTGTACCAAATAAACTCCAGTGGATGATGCTTTCACACATTTTAGAATATTAGCGCGAAAGTGATTCTGTCTGTGTTTTAGAAAAGGTTCTTTTATATAAACACAGGGAGAAGTCATGGCAGCTAGCAGTACAGATCTGAGGCATTAAGGAGGTTCGTAAAAGCCAAGGGAAATTTAACTGCCAAGCACCTTATTTTTTCCTTCAAAAAAAAAATGGTTTCATTATTGTAAATACAAGGTTTTAAGTGCATGCCGTTGTTTGTCCCTAGACAAAAGCTCCTCACAGGAATCCAGAGAGTAACAATTTCTGTCTCCACATGATGGCACTGGATGTCAGGGGACTAGAGTCCAGCCCTGTGAGGAAAAAATAACTTTAATTAGCCAGCAGTAGGGAGATAATCTGCCAGCCATGTCACACATAAATGCTAGGCATGGTTTGAAAACCTGAGCACTCCTGGCCAATCATGAATCTGAACGGAAGAGCTCAGTAATTGTAATAAAAAAGTACATTTATCTGCTTTCAGCATTAGCAGTGCAGCGACTTCTGTCTAAAAGATTTTGGTGTGTTCCAAAAATTGTTTCCCACTGGCAGTGTTGCCCTTAAGACAATACCTCGGAGATAACTCACGTGTCTGCTTCCTGTACTTTGGTCAACTCCTTGTAAAAAGTACTCTTGCACTTTGATGGGGCTGTAGAAAAATCCTATTGTGTATTTCTCTTAAATTGATGGGAAATGTTCAAAAAAGTAAATTTTGGACAAAAGAGATATGAAAATACTGAAACTATTTGGACAGATAATTTTAATCTGACTATGGAGGTATCATAAGTAAAATTGACCCAGTCAGTTTTGCTTTATAACTAAACAAACCAAAAGGCTCTAATAAAAAATCAAAGGAATCATTACTCTGAGATGATGCACCTTCCCATCTGCAGAAAATCTCCCAATCTCTTATCCTTCCTCCTGGTCCAGAAGATACTTCTTTAATTGAAACATTAATTTCTTTTCAAGGCCTCTGAAATATCTTGCTCCTGTTTTTTTTTTTTTTTCTTCTTGGATTTTTTTCTGCTTGGGTGGATTTTTTAGCATGTAGTTCCAAAGAAAGGAAAACTCACTAGGTTAGCTATGGTAGACAGGTAATTTTAGACTGAAGAAATTAATTAAAACCGAAGTCCTCTGTATTTCACATTTAACTCACTCCTTGGAGATCCTTAGATAGTTTAAATGCATATAAAAATTGGGGAAGCATAATTAATTCCAGCAGTATTTAGCCAATTGTTTCAGATTTCTAGAGAAAAATGCTGGAAATAATGCTTGTTTAATAAAGGTCTTCAATAGAAGCTGTGGCAGATAAAACTCAGGCCCATTACTTCCACTAGCCACATTTATCAGTATCATCTCTCTCTGTTGCAACTGTGACTCCAAACTATGTCGGTGTCAGCCTTGCTGCATTGATAGTGCTTTTTCTCCTGTAAGTTAAATAATTTGGAGAATTCTTCTTTCCCTAATACAGTAGAGACCTTTTCCTGGATTTTCAGCTAGACGGAAAATAAAATACAGTTTTTCAGCTTTTCTAAGAGAAATATACCTGAGAAAAGACCAGCCTATTAAGTATCTCAGTGTTGTGCATCTTTGCAAAGGCATTTATATAATAGTGTGCATTTGGCCTGAATATTTCACTTGATTAGATGTAGGTGGTGATGTTTTTCAGAGCTCAGTCATCAGCCCCGGCTAGTTATTTCTCCTCTAATGAAAAATCAAATATCAGGTTTCTTTCTGTCCCTATTAACTCCATCCCTATTCCTGTTCAGGAATACATCTGGATACAAAACCTCGACTTCCTCCAGAGTGTGGAGGAACTCTTGGGAAACAACACACACATACACACACACACACAAAACAAAACAAAAAACAATTAAAAAGAATTTTTCAAAGTGCCATTTATTCCCATTCTGTCACGACTGTGGAAATACAAGTTATGGTTCACCAACAGCCACAGTGCAGCCACTGAAACGAGAGGAAGCACCTGGGTCCCAGCACAGCTGGAAAGGAAATGTGTGCCTCATGTCCGTCCACTCCAGTGAATGCTGAGAGGCTGCCTGATCTCAGCGTGAGGAACAACCTTGTTCCTAGCACCATCCTCATGGGCAAAATGCCAGGGTTCACCCATATGGGAACAAATTTCCCCAGTGGGAGCACCCATGCCCACCAATCCAGCGTGTTCACTGTGCCAAATTTTCGTCTTTCCTTCCCTGACTGCTGTAAGGAGTTATATAATTAGGATAATGCACTATCCTGCATCCTAATTTTTATGTTGTCTTACTTTTTATGCATTACTATCAAACAATATGAATTTCAGCCAATTTCATAGGTAAAAGCTGGGAAAATCAGACTAAGTAGTTTATTAAGCAGAGGCATCTAGGATAGACTGTGGGAACTAGAGAGGACGGTTCTTTTCTAATGCTAAAGTTGTGCTTGCACTTTATTAAATTAGAACCGTGCAGAGCCATGTTTACACTTAGTTATCTTATGTTTTCCCAGGGCTGCATGCACATTCTGCGAAAGTAAAAAATAATGAAAAATCAGTGTAGCATCTGACAAAACTTAGTAGTGCACAGCTTCTTCTGGTTGCTTGTTTAACGTCTTTTTCCCCACAGAAATGAGTAAGGATTTAGTTGGTTAATGTTCTTGTTCACATAAATATCTGAGCTATCTTTTTTTTGCTGGGCCCACCCATGACCAACAGGGATTTATGAGACTCAGAATTTCCTCTGTGGTCTCTAGAGATGGATAGCAATATGAAGGGGCATCTAATTAATCTAATTTAAGTGCTCCAAGTCATTATCTGGAGTACTTGTACTCATCTCCTGATCAGATGCATACTTCCCTTCACTTTTTAGTCAGTTCTCAGCTTGCAGTGGAAGTTTTCCATTTGACCCCTGTGTCCACAGCAGGTGTCTGTATTCTAAAGTTAAATCAAGTTTCAGTTATTTGGGTCCTCAAGTTTGCTCACTTCTTATATGACAAGATGTTCTCTCTTCACAAATATCTTTGTGCTTCACCTCTCCTATTTTATTTGCTAAGTGTATTAAGACTTTCATGTCTTTACTGTTTCTCTTCTATATACAGACTGGAGAAAAAAAGTATCAGTGTGCTCAAGTTATTCCTAGGGCTGATGTCCAGATTTATTCTGTACCAAACACTATGACAGCAAAACACCACTGTACTAAGCACTTGTCTTTACTAAGGGCATAAGCTGAAAACAGAAAATCACTTCAGGTTTTTTCTGGGTTCTTCTTCCAGATCTTTCATCTAAGTTTAAGAGATTTAAGGACTGAGGTAGTCCATCCATTGAGAAGGTGAAGCTTACCACCAGCCATATCTCATTCTGTTGTGCTACTTCTGCGCTTTTTCCTGCAGGGAGAAAATTCCTTCCCTTGGAGGTAATCTTCTTTGCTAGTCCTCCACAACACACTTAGGCTTGGCACATTCTTCTGTAGCACCAGGGCTTTAAAGTCCTTCTTTGTTAAAAGGCCATTTTGTTTTATGGTCCTTCTTAAACTTCTCCTACTCAGTTCCTCTTTTCTTGAGTCCTAATCTCTGTTTTGTCAAAATCATAGGGACCATAGAGTGGAAGGATCATGGAGTGGTTTGGGTTGGGAGGGACCTTAAAACTCATCTTATTCCACCCCCTGCCATGGCAGGGACACCTCCCACTGTCCCAGGCTGCTCCCAGCCCCAGTGTCCAACCTGGCCTTGGGCACTGCCAGGGATCCAGGGGCAGCCACAGCTGCTCTGGGCACCCTGTGCCAGGGCCTGCCCACACTCACAGGAAAGGATTCCTGCCCAATATTCCATCTAACCCTGACCTCTGGCACTGGGAAGCACTTCCCCTTTGCACTTTTACTATATCTTGTTATAAAAAAGTCCCTCTCCAGCTCTCCTGGGGTCCTTTTAGGCCCTGTAAGGGGCTCTGAGGTCTCCCTGGAGCGTTCTTATCTCCAGGTGAATCCCAACAGGTTTCCCAGCCTGGCTCCAGCCCTCGGAGCATCTCTGTAGCCTCCTCTGGACCCGCCCCAGCAGCTCTGAATCTTCCTTGCGCTGAGGACCCCAAACCTGGATGGAGTTGAGTTTCATAATTTTTTCCATCACACCTTCAAGGCCATATCTTGTTTGTTGCTGTCTCCAGTTGTATTTGTGGTCACATCTGAGCCTCTGATAGTATTTGAGCTTATTCAATATGCTTTTGTGGAAGATCAGTTTTATCAGATACCTGGTGAAGGTTGATGTATGTCCTGCTGGGTCTGCATCCAATTAACTTCTTCGTCTTGTGCTGCCCAGTCCTTACTGAGTTTTTTTGCCTGAATTCCCAAGAACCTGTGGCATTTTCTTTAAGGAATTTTATATACATTTATATACATTAAATGCATTTTCAAAATCATAGTTATTTTCTTTTATAATTGTTAGTTTTTATTCAGAAGGACACTGGGAGAACAGACAACCTATCTACAAATGTCTGGCAGGTATTTCAGCAGGGGAAACACAGCCTTTTTCATCACAGCATTACAGCTGCACCCTAAAGTCAGTCAGCAAGTCACAGATTTAATGATTTGTGGTCAGTTGTGCACAGTTCTTGTTTAAACATTTCTGTGAAGCTTTTATAAGTACTATGAGGGGCATTTGATGTGGAGTTCAAAGCATTTCCAAACAAACCTGTGTCAGAAGAAGGGGTGTAAGAAAGTCACACAACATGGTGCCTGTTTTTCTTGGTGGCTAGGGACAGAAATGACAGTGATTTGTGACACTGCTCTTCTCAAAACCAGTTAAGCCCCAGGATTGCCAAATTAGAATAATGTGCACAGAGAAGCTCTCAAAACAATGTTGTGTGTTTTCCCTCTGTGTGAGTCAGAGCTCCACTTGAGAGCCTCCAGCTACTTAAAAACTTGCCTGCTTTTCTCTCTCAGCAGGTTCAGGCGGTGCTGCCCACTCCAAAAATTAAATTTTGGCCATTAGATGTTTTACTGAAAACCTAGTTCCTACTGGCTTGTGTCCATGTGAGAACTTCAGCTTCCATTTAGAGGAAAATGAAGATTCTGGCCATCAAAAGGTAGGATTTAAGGGCACGTGGGACCTAAACATATGCAACCATCTCACAAAATAAAGGAGGAGAAGGAGAAGGAGAAAGAGAAACATTCTTTGTTGGACGTCAGACAAACATCTGCCAGAGTAATTCTGCTGTAATTGGTGTTGCCCTGGGAAAAACTCATGTTGGCTTCAAATAATGCACTGAAAAAAACATCAATTTCAAGTTTTGTTTGTAATGACAAGAATAGGCTGTGAATGGGACAATAAGATTTTCATCCCTATTTTTACGTTTTAAAGAAGATGTCACTTTGGTATTTTTAGTTGTTTAATATGAAACTTTTTGAGAATTTTCAGAGAAATTACTTTCATTGGAAAATGCAGTATATGCAGGATCAAAATCCTCTGCGGGGACCACATTTTTCTGAAATAAAAGCAAACTCAGAGAATTTTTTTCACAATTAAAAGCTTATTATAAGTATCTATCAAAAAAGAGTGTCCTTTCTTGGTGAAGAAGCCGTCTGTGCTTAACATTTTAGTAAGATGTTGTGCAGAAAAATGAAATCAATCAAGTCTACCAGCACAGCAGGTTTGCTGCACTGGAACAGGACAAAATCAAAGAGAGTGTAATAATATGCCCCCTCAATTATGATGAAGAACCAGGTGAATGCTGCAAACAGTAAATTTAGGCTGAGATATTCATGTGGCCATTTAGAATTCTCTGAAATGAAATAGACAAGTGGCATGGCAGGATGAAAGGGAGAAATAGCTGATTTTGCAGCTGTTCCTAATTTTATTGCCGCAGTGACAAAGCAAGGCTGTGTCTTACGGTGTAAGGGCATTGCCTTGCTGAAAAAAACAGAGCCTTTGCATTCCAGGCACCCTCAGTGCCTCGCAGGTGTGGATGCAGTGCTGATGAGCACGGACTGATCAATTGTTTATAGGTTGGCTGCTCTGTATTATGCCAGGGTGGCTTGAAGAAGTGACTCAAGTGAGGTTCTTTGGCACAGGTCCTTAGCAGACGCCCAGATAAGAGGATGCTGAGGTGTCTGTGCTGACAGTAGGTGCAATTGCAAGTGGTGAAAGCCTGCAGAGGGTGACAGCTTCTGATGGGAGCTGTGCCAGGCGGGGCTTCTGAGGTTACAGGGGAGGTGGGACAGCAGGGTGAGACAGGGAGGGCTGTGCATCCCGATTTTCGGAAGGGCTGGGCATGGAGAGGAAGCAGAGAGCAAGGTTAATACGTGTGTTGTTTTGAATGAGCAGTTGCCAAATCCTTGGAGGGCTGACCACAGAGCAGGTCGACTGAAGACGGGGGGCTGGGGGGGGGAAGCTCTGCCCCTTCATGAGCTGGGAGCACAGGAGACGAGGATGCGACACATCACCAGGAGCTGCTGGGCTGTGAGTTTTTATTGCTCACCCCTACAAAAGGAAGTATTTCCAATAATGTCTGTCAGTAGGAAAAAGGTAAAGTGGATTTGTTTAATAAACTCTCTGACCAGCGCCAACTGGAGTATTGGCTTGCTGTGTGTTGCTCTCAGTATATACCCCAATGAATATTTTATTTTAAATTAAAAATCCTGACATCTCTATTTGAAGTCAGATGAGGATTTTGAACAATATCTCTTTTGTCTTACAGTTGACTGGCAATAAAGGAGTGAATTAAAGTTAATGAATCAATATTAGCTCCCACCAAACCAGAGCAAAGTTACCGAGGCAGGCAAAAGGGAAAAGATCTGTCATACCACTGAAAAGCCTGAGAAACAAAAAAGAGGAATCTCTACCTCTGATAATCCATCTTCTCTCTTAAAAATCACCAGTGTTTCAATGTTGTTTTATATCCTAGTTTTACATGCATTTCATGTGAAGTGTGGTTTCATAATGTGGAAAGTCTTAAAGGTTACTAAGATCTAATACCATTAGAAAGGTTTAATAATAAATAATCTTGTGGTTGTGAAAGCAATGACACCCTAATTTGGTAACATTTTCAGTGTTCATTGCTGCAACCTTTAGTTAGAAGTCATTGCAGTACCTCTCCTAAACCTGCCTTCAGCAAGGCTGAATGTCAAGATACTGGAAGGAGGTTTCAAAACCAGTGGTTGAGATTAATCAGAACAATTTAAGAGTCATGAAAACAATTTTTCATCTTTATGATGTTTAACCAGATCTCCCAGAACAATACCTCCTATCTTTTTTCTCTCTTTTTAAATTTTGACTGATCAGATATATCAAACAAGTCATAGAATCACAGGATAGACCAGGCTGGAAGATCCCTTTTGTGGGAAAGCAGCATCAAGGAGATTATGCAGCACCTTGTCCAACCCATCTTTAAAACCTCCAGAGACAGAGACCCCACCACATCTGTAGGGAGTTTGTTCCAGTGTTTGATTGTTCTCTCCATGAAAAAATTGTCTTATTTCAAGATGAAATGGTTGCCATTTCTTATGAAAATAATTTAAGAAGAATAGAGAATATGAGGAAGACATTTAGATATTCCTTTTTATTTTCTTTAAGTGCTCAAACCATTAAAGTGATTAACCATTTAAAGCTTTGGGTTTATCACATTAAATTTAAAAACACTACAAGCACCCTTTTCAACCTGCAAGTATGGGATAGATAAACAACTCCCCAGAATTCTGGCCCTGGACTTTTCCCCTTGTTTTGTCTCATGGTCTCACAGTGAGAACATAAGAAAGGCATCTGCTGGTGGTGTCAGGGCATGTACAAAGTGTGTAAGGGAAGTGTGGGTATGGATGGCTGACAATCTTGCAGTTTGCCATTAATAATCTTCTTTACCTGATATATGTCTCTGGTTTATGGCACGATTACAATCTTAACACCTTAATATGTATCTCCAAGTATGCACGCATCCTCTGAGCTGGTGTTTTCTTGCAGTTTCTTCACAGGTGTTTTGATATGTAGGAAACTTCTGCCCCTTCCTTTCAGCCATTACACTTTTCTCTTGGTCTCTTGTGCATTTAAACCATGGTTTTGCCATTCTCTGTCCCCCAAATCTTCTCTGCCTTCAGCCTTTTTTCCTACAACTTGTCCCTTTACCCACCCACAGCTGCTTTTCCCCTTTGTCCACACTCACAGATGGCTGAACCACTACATCTGTCTGCTCCCTTTTACCCTGGGTCTGCCCCCATCCTGCTGCAGGTCTAGTACCCACACTCTGCCACTCCCATGGGTCCTCCCCTCTGTTCTGACCTTTGTTTCTAAGAAGAGGTAACTGCATGGTAATTTTCATCCCCAGCTCTGCACCAAGGCTTAGGATGCACTTTAAATCTGCAGCCTAAAGCAAACTTAAAAATCAGCTGGTGCTGGAAGAGGTAGTAGCCCTGCTCCTCTATCTTCAGTTTCCCTCCTCTGTGCCCATCTCTTAAGATGCTAACTGGTCTGATGATAATGTCTTTGTTTTGTTTCATTTTTAATTCCTCAGGTGAATTTTCCACACCTGATTTAGGCTACAGTTTCACAACACCTGCAAAGGGAGTGGTGGCAGCCTTTGGGGCTGGAAGGTGGGGTGGAGGTGAGTTCGCCCCTTTTTGTCACACACACTGACCTCTGTTGGACTGTGAAAAGCCTCTCTCAAAGCAAGAACCAGAGAGATGAATGGCTGACTGCAGATTTTTCCAGCAGAAAAGGTCCTCTGTCCCTTGGTGGAAGTACCAAAATATGAATAACCTGGGAGAGGTTGGAAAAGGGTGTGAAAATGGACTGGAATTTCTCACTGCTGTCTGTCCAAAAGCATTCTACAGTAGCTTAGGTTCTGTTTATTAGTTTGGTGGTTTTTCACTAATGCTTCAAAACAAAAGAAGAAGGCAGAAAAATAGTGTAATTTGAGATCATTGCTGATTTTTGAAATACCTGCCTAAACAAATTGAGGGCTGTATGACAAATTGCTTTTCAAAACAGGAATGTACATGGGCTTTATTGACCTATTAGCAGTTATAATACGATTATAGTTAATAGTTATCAATTTTTAATGTATTTCTATTAGTAAATAAAAAATCTCAAACATGGAAAAATGTAGCAGTATACAGTGAAACCTTGCTTCTTTTGAATATCTTTTCAATGTACCATACTTTTCCCTTCTTTGTCACCGTTCAAGAGCATGCTCCTTTTAGTACAGAATGCTTCAGATTATTTTAATTAATGTGTTATGGGCCTATCAAAAAAAAAGCCATTACATTTATTACTACCTTTTAAAACAGAATTAAGTCGTTTGTCCCAGTCATGGAAAATGTGAGCTTATCTTGAATGTAAATTAACTGCAGTAGTAAATAGCTGTGTCTGTGTGTGTTTCCTTATGTGGGCTCACGTGCTTTTAGCTTGAATTAAGGACACTAATTTTACTTTTGGAGAATTATAAATTCCATGAGTCAGGACATTAAGTGGTTAGCATTAAGATATGCTAGTTACTATTCTATTTGGAAAAGAGAATTGCATAACTGATCTTCTGTCACGTGAAATCTTTATGCTCCCAGCTGAAATGTTTGCAGCCTTTGTTCAGGAAGTATTCTTTTCACTGAGTAACTGCTTTTATGACCATTTTCCTAAATTGCCTTATATTATATTCAGTTATTTCCTGTTCCAAATGCAGTGTTTGACATTAGATCAGTGACAACAGCTAACCGTGAGGGGAAAAGTCCCAATTTGTCTGTGTCAGTGTGAGCTATTGCATTGCTAGGTGTGTAAAACCTCTCTCATGGAATTTCCGTGGGTTTCACTGAGAAAGCACTGCCACCTTTGGCATCTCTGGGTTAGCCAGCAGGATGATTTTCATTTCCTTAAGGCCCCAATTTAACCAAAACAGTGGATAAGAATCACTTGGGCGTTACCAGCTTCCTCGTCTGGGATTCTGCAGCACACTGTACAGAAATTTTAACTGTATGGATTTATTTAAAGGAGCTACCTCTTCCTTTCATGACACACTTTCAAAGGATGACATCATTTTGAGAAGGGGCACTTTTTTGTAAAGGAAGCAGGATTCTTGAAAGGGAAAAACATACTCATTATTCCAAATTGCTCCAAAGGTCAGCAACTGCGTCGCCGCAACAGCCAACCTTTCTGCTGAGACAATCCTGTCTCACTTCTCAGCAGCAGCTCTCAGCTCTGCAAAGTTACTGAAAACCAGGGAAAAAATCAAACTGCAGGAAAGCCAGCAGCCTGCTCATTAACATGTCTCTTCATCCTCATTATTCCAAAGGCCTTTATGTTATTTTGAGATGGCTTTTAAGGCAAGCTAACTAATGTGGGTTAGGTAGTTGTCACAGTTTCTTAATAAAACCTGTTCAGTGATGTAATTCTAAGGTTATTTTAATGAGAGTTGGACATAAAATGTGTCTTGGCTGACATTACTGAACTGCATCACACCAAATCACAATTTCTATATAATGCTTTTTGAAAGTCATCCTTCTTCAATCTTTACAATTATAGCAATAAAATTGCACATAGCTTGTTTAATTATCAGTAAACCCTAGGATTAAAGATAGATCTAGCTGCACACTCTTATTCTCCTTTGTTTATGCAAAGTGTAAGTTTAAATCAGTGTTTTTCTGGAGCTGCCAGCCACCAGATACGTAGTAATCTCTTACTTGAACACACCACCCAAATTTTACCCAGCTGCCTGTATAAGCCAGCTAAAGAAAGAGAAGCAGGATATTTTACAACCCTTTATATTTTGACAGCAGAATTGCTGTCATGTTATGCTGGGTTTCACATCTAGCCTGTATTGAGGCAAAATTGGGAAGTAGAGGAAAATATGGAGAAAGTAAATTAACTTCAAAATCTTGGCTTTTATGATGAGTTATGTAAACGATGTTAAGGATGTCTTTGGTTTCGTCACAGTGCACACTAAAGAGTACAAATGAAGGAAAAAATAATCTGTATGAGTGCAAGGTAATTTGCAAACACTACTTCTGCATCCAAGCCACCTCTGGGTTAAGACGATTTAAAGCTGCCTGTATCATACTGATGGTTTAGATCCCTCCAGAGAAGATGTTGTCACCCCACAACTTATCCTTATTTCTTTTTCTCCCTTCCTTCTGCAGACAGACAAAACAGCCTTTTCTGCCCCAACATTTGCTGTTTTCACCTTGTTCTTAACCAGGTTTTAGGAGTCTCCTTAGGTTGGGATCATATAAACACGTCAGTGTTGACCAACAGATTATGAAATATATTTACACTGAGTGCAAAACAAAATATCTCACATCTTTCTCTGGCCAAGCCAGGATTCTAGGCTCTCTGCTTTGTGCACAGGCTGAGGCAAAGTTACAGCAGTGGATGCAAAAGTGAGATAATCACTTATGTTAGGACAGGAAAGAAAGGAAGCTACAGCCTCCAAATTAAACCATATTTATGGCATGACTTTTCCTTCAAATTTCTGAACATTTTTAACATTCTCAATATTTTATCCTTCTTACTTTGCCCTGGCAGAGGTACATATTTCATGTCCAGGCTGAGGCATCCTTTAGAAATGCTCCATTTTTTTACTGTTTTCAGTTTTACATCCTACCAAAAAAAAAAAAAAATCTGGCAAACTGAACATATGTGGGAGAGCTAAAGCAATTGTTGTGGAAAATGTTGCCTGATAGATATCTGGATCACAGGGATTAAATCTCAGTGTAGAAGTGTGCTGAATAGACAGGCGGGGAAACAGGTTGTGCCATGTCAAGGTTATCTTCTGAGGTTACCACAGGAGAGCCAGGTGTGCTCCAGATAGTTCTATGAATGTGTAGTTAGGAGTCCTACTGCCTACTTACTACCCTCAGGTAATGTCTAAATTACATCTTGAGTTATGGATATTAAGGGAGATACTCCATGCACCTTCATGCACCTACCAAAGGAAACATCCCCAAAACAGGAAAAGTATCAGCGAGAGAAACCTCTGCTGTAAAAATCAGGTTTGCATGGTCCTTTCCCTTCTGAGTGAGGGGTGTGGCAGAGGACCTGGTACCTGAGGGACACCTGGTACAGAGCGTGTGGCACGCTGCTGCATGTTCTGCTTGTGGGGAGCAGCAATTCAGGGCCCCCACCTCCAGCACCCAATGTAAGTAACAGATTCTGTGGGCAGACAAAAATAGAGGAACACTAACAAGCTGGCAGGAGCATCTCTTGAGTCTCAGTGAATGTCTCAGTATTGCAGTTATGGCTTTTAATAAAAATTAGTCAGGTTTGGGTTTTGGTTTTGGTTTGGTTTTGTTTTTTGGTTTTTTGGGGTTTTTTTTTTCCTGAAAGGCTGCCTTTATTTACACTGCTTGAAATCCATGTAGAGTTTGGAACTGAAGTACGTCTAAATATCACACATAATTATCTTCAAGTATCCATTTTCAAAAAGGGTAAGACACAGCTTTATAGCAAAGCAAGTCCAGGCTATGGAACATATTTTAATGACATTGGCTCAGAAAAAAGTTTTCCTTGAAGCACACTAAAGGAACTTTTCTGTTAAATACCCGGAGACGCAAATTCACCCCATTACCAGTGCTGTAGGAAATTACCTGAAATATCAATGTTTTATATTATTTATTGAAGAATTTTACATTATTTTTATTCAAAGGCATCTGTGGAGCATAATACTTGCAAAGCCAATAAGAGTCTTGGAGTTTGCCATCTCTGGGGATGGAAGCCAGAATACAGTGCACTCATTGCAAACCCTACTAGAACTGACATATAGCATCTGTGAAAGCCAAAAGTCACGCCCAAAAACTTCAGATGCCCAGAGCAATGTTAAGGGGACTATATTAACATAACTCTGAAATCCTGAACCCTCCCTGGCTAATGACTGCAGGAACTCACAAGACTGTTTCCTGACTCCCCTTTCGGACCAGCTTGGTCAGAGGCATCTCAGGGGTTTTCCTTCTTATTTCTTGGCTCCTGCTTTAGCTTATTGGGACCAGATCCCAGCAGAAGCACTCCTTCCTCGGAGGTCCAGCTCATGATGTGGCAGTAGCATCCAGCTTTTACATGTTCATAAAATTGCTCCTAGGATTATTTCTGGTACTCTTTTTTTTTTTAATCCAATAGTTACTTAATATAAAATACATGTAAAGTGATAGGAGAAACCTCCCCTTCCTTGGGGGTTTCTTAATTTATAGGATTTATAGATTTATAGATTCTTACTTATATGATATGATAGTTTTTCCTCTAAGAGATCAATCATTCCTTCTCTTTTAGCAGACTTGCTGGGCTTCTTAGAGCTGAGTAGATAACAATTTTTTTCACAATGAGGATTGTTTAAAGGGAAGTGAATGATGACAAGTTTTTTTCTGGACAAAAAGGTACTCCCAGCAAGAACACCAGCTTGCCTGGATCACAGAGCTGCAGCACTACAGAAATGTGTTACTGAGTCTGTAACACCTTGTGTGATCTGAGAGTACTTAAAGGCAAAATATAAAGCTTCTGTCCCATATACAGCAGACAGCCTTGAGATTTTCCTGAGGTGTGTTCTGGAAATACTCTGCAGAGAGACATGCAGGCAGCTGGAGTAGTGGTCACATGCACTCAGAGAGCATGCCAGGCCTATGTCTCTGGGTAGCGCTGGCCACATGAAAAGGGCAAGGTTCTGAGGGAGGTGTGAATGGAGGTTTTTATGTGACAGCAGGAGGAGGTGCTTTCCTCCTTGTTTGTATTTATAAAAAAGGAGGAAAGCACACACAAATGTGTGTAATCCCTTGAAATGGCTACCTGAACACAGGTAGACAGAGTTTAGAGAATAAAGTGGATATTTATTAAAGGACTACAGTAGGTACACCTTAGGCAGTGCAAAAGCCTCGCAGAGGCTACACCCTAGACAGACGATGGTCATGAGTTTTTCAGGCAGATATGTGTTTGATCTGTTTGTGTATCAGGGTTCATTCTCCAATTACAGCTCCGGGTAATGAAGTCACATTCCTTCAGTTTGAACCTCTCTGATTCACTTTTATTTACACTTTTCAGGGCCTGAGGCTGTAGACTGTCCTTGGTTCTCAGGCCTGGAAGGGTTGTTTTGTCTGACCAAAATGTGAAGACAGTAACTAACACTCTGTATGGAGTTCAGAATTATGCACTAATGCGGCATAAGATTTGAAAGATATAAAAGCTAGAAACTTTAAGGCATCATGTAAAGCATGAGAAGCTAGATGGTGAGTGGTCACAAGCCAGATCACCCACAGGGTGCGCACGGGTGACCACAGAATGACCATCTCTGCACTGTGGTGACCCGGGTGGCAGCTCTGCATCATCTCTGCAAGCACAGTTTGTCCTGCTACGTGCACAAAACCGCAGTCCCACGCTCCGTGAGGTTGACCCTGACAACCAGAACGCAGCTGACAGAGTTAATGTTTAAAAATAAAAGATGCCTCCACGGGAAAATCCTCATGGGTCAGAAAAAAAGGAAGATATTTCTGGTGAGCTTTAAATCTATTGTCCGTAGGAGAAATCTGAAAGAAATACGAGAGAAGAATAATATCCCCTATTCTTTCCCTGGTCCGTGAAAATACGGAATATCTGAAAACTGAACTTCCCTGTAAGAGGACAAAACAAATGACCAACCTAAAATGGTTTGGGGTCTCTATGTGAGATTATACCTATTTGTCTGCTTTTAAGTAGAAACTCTCAGGGAAAAAAAAAACAAAACAAAAACCACAACAAACAAACAAAACTAACAAAACAAACCCTTGCATTTTTTAATCAGTCTAACTGACATTCTAAAACTGACTTAATTTTTTTTCATGGGAAAGGAAAACCGGGACCTTTTTGCTTTAGTCATGTATTTTCCCCTCAAAATAAAAAGCAGCTAAATTAAGGGTAGTTTAGGAACAAGTAAAGCTCCTAGGGCAAATCACCTAGAGAGAAGTTCAGAAGTTAAGCAGTCAGTGTTACTGACTATACCTGTCCCATTGCATGGTCAGATTATTTTCTAAATAAAGTATACCACTGGCATCCGTAGCCTCCACTATATTTTAAGGTAAGGGATTGGGAAATTTGTCTGAAGACCGTAAATTGTCACCAGTGTTCAGAATGACTGATACAGGTTGTGTTAATTGAAGTTAAATAGACAGATTACTGGCAACAATCAATAGAAGCATATTTTTTGCTCTGATTTTGCAGAGATATGAGAATACCCTGTGGGCTTTTTCATCCCTTTTTTAGTGGTGGTGGTGGGTTTTAGGGGTTTTTTTGGCACACCTTTTGAATGGTAATATTCTGCTGAAGAATGTTTCAGGCAGTCTGCAGGGTAGCTGCTGTACTCAGCCAGGCAGGATCCACTGCAAAGCTGCAGGGCTGAAATTATAACCTTGTTTTAAGAAAATGACAACACTGTGAGCTAATTGCTTCTTACACACGAAATAGGATTTTCAGCTGAGTTTATGGAGGGGTTTTTTGTGCAAAATTTTAAGCCTTTAAAATGCAGCTTTTAAACTTGTGTATTCACCATTCCTTTGACAGTCTCTGATCATTTATGCTTAGAAATACAGTGCAGAAGAAGGGAAACTAAAGATTATTATAAGTACTTCTATCTGCTGTAGAAAGTGGTTCAAGTTCCTTCAAAGCTAGATGAAGGAATTTGTTTCATTTTCTAATATTCTTCATTTATTTAATATTATTATTATTACTCTATTATGTCCTTTATAGCAGGGCAAAATACTGACATCAGGCTTAAAAATAGCAATAATTAAATTAATGTGTGCTGATTATCTTGTTGTGTATTCCCTGTTTATCTTGTGGAAAGTATATTATAGTTCAGCTTTTACTGATGCCAAAAAGCATAGTATAAAACCCATTCACTGAAATTTTCAGCTGCAAATATTGTTTAGGTCTGGGTTTATGGCTGGCAAGAGAACAAGTTTTCAACTTGCTGATTCATCTTGATGTCAGCCATGTTGGTGCCTCTATGAGATTTAGCATTTTTAGTTGTGTTATTATGAGTACACATTTAGGGCATTTGCTGTGGAGAAGGGTTGCAGTGCTGGTGTCTGTTGTATCTGCACACCCTGTTTTGAAGAGTGTACACAGAGGAATAAAAACAGCCTGTGAGGTGCAAATTTCCAACTATCGCAAAGATTCTATTGGTGCAAAAATATTGAATTTTCACAGATTCTCATATCCAGATCTTTGCAGGAGGTATCTCAGAAAGCTGGCAACATCTTTAGCAAATGTAGTGAGTAATTCAAGCTTTTAGGATAACTTTGACTCTTTTTATACACACGTTATGTAGATGAATTCAAAATATTTTGTGTGTGCATTTACACATTAAGGGGGAGTTTGCATTTTAAACATTCCACAGCACATTAAGTAAAATGGTATTGGGGAGGGTCTACAGAAAAAAAGAACAGATCCATTTCTAGCACTGTTTTATTGTTGAAGTGAAACCCATCAGCTTCCTTTAACAATGCCAACAGCTGAATGTGTACCAGGAGGTTCTTTTTGCACACAGAGATCTGTCTTTAAAAGGTGTTCAAAGAAGGGGAATATGTGCCTGCAGGAGGAGAGCAATTTTAGCCTGATACCAAATTTTCAAGAAGAAAAGGTTGAAGCATAGGTGAAAAGGGCAGTGCTGATGTATCCACTTAGGCTGTGCAGCAAACCACAGTACAGGATACATTATGGAGGGATGTAATTTAATTTGTTAGCCTGGTGTTTTCTGTAATCATGTTTTGTTTGGTTAAGGGAGGTTTAAAATGTCAGTCACAAGCAACTGAGGTGAGAGCGAATGGAAACATCTTTTTCCCAAATAGTTTGTGTACAGATGTTTGAGCCAGAAGAAACTTGCCATGTGTTTTTGTAGCTAAGGAAGTGAGTAATCAGTGAAACTAGTATGGGTGGTATAGGAAAATCATGCACACAGTCTTGGCACAGCTGTGTGCTTGCTACATTCCATGAGATATTTCATAATGGAAAACCAATTGCTCCACTAATATAGGATACCTGCCTATCAGGATTGTGTTGTGGAGCACCCAGAGATATCATGGGACTGGACAGATCCGTCCAGCCCATCTCAGGTGAAAGGGAAGGGCAAAAGAAAAGTGCGGACTTAAAAGGGAGAGAAGAACATCCTCTTGAATGCGTTTATTGCTTAATTGTCATTTTTATCCACCAAATTTTGAAAGGCCAAAAAACGCAAGTGGTTGTTAAGCCAGCAGAACTATATAAATATCTGCAGTAGTAGGATATTTGAGTCTACTTAGCAAGAGCGCAGCCCCCTGTGCCTCAAATGGTTTTCTGTTGATCACATTCTTCCTTTGAACTTGCTGGTTTCAGAGACTTTTCTATTTCTTAAGTATAATTTACACAGAACATTGCGCAGTGAATTTCCTATCAAGAAATAGCAATAAATAGATAATGCCACTCCACTGTAAATGTTTCTAACTAAAATATTTGCTTTGAATTCATGCACACATACATTGTGTGTGTCACATTTCAGCCTGGATGCCTTCAATGGTTTCTTGAGTTACCAGTATCTCACCACTGCTAATCTGTGTGTACCTCTGATTATGCTAGGGCAATTTATGACAGATGAAGGTCAGCTCCAGGGCTTCTGTATCTCAGAGAAATGTGTAGTGTATTGCAGCAACATGGGTGGAGTGATACACAAGTATGAATAGGGATTATCACCCTCAGTGTTTAGCCTGATCTCAAAAGGAAAATAATGGACTGCATGTATTTATCACTGAGTCATTAAGTACATTTACCTTTTTAAAATGAGGTTTCTTCAAAACTGGGAAGATACTGTGTACGCAACTTTGTCTAGTCTAAGTTTTGCCATTTAAAACCAGAGTATCAAAACCTGGTCTTTCCTGGCACTCACAGATTTTCCATGTGCTGCACTTTTCTCCCATGGTTGTTAACGGCATTCAGATAATGCCGAGAAAAAAATGCCATGAAAACCTTTCCTGAAACAGCTTGGTCTGTGAAAGCAAGCACAGTTACTGTCTTGTGTGAGTGCAGCTTTAGGAAAGACTTTTAACTGTGTATGATGTGTGTGTAATGCTTAAATAACATTAAGGGCTATGACAGAACGTGTGTGCTGAAAGGCCTCCTGTAGCCAGAATATCAGAAGTCTTTTAGAATTGGGCACCACCACCTTTGGCCACAGTGGTACACTGTCTCAGTTTATATCTCTCTTTGTTTTTAATAATGATTTTAATTATCACCAGAATTCTGTTTTTCCTTCACCAGGTAACCAACTCCTCAGGGAAAAAAAAAAAAAAAAAAGAAAAAAAAATGGAGCTTCTTTACACTGATTATTCCTAAAGTTTTATCTCCTTCTATTAGTCAGTCCTCTGCAATTTTATCAGTTGGTGGCTAAGACATTATTGTTACTGAGGTTTATAAATATTTACTGACCCCAGTCCCATGAAAGTGTGGTTGTGATCATGTGAATGTTTCACCTGTCCATGCTTCATGCTGCTTTGTGTTCTATTTCTTTTCCTTCCTCCTACCACTAAAACTAGGTTCAGCTGACACAGCGTTTTTCTTCGACCATTTCTTTTCCTGGGAATACTTTGCAGGTAATTTCAGCAGTGCCAGTGCCCAGGCCTGGATGGTCTGTGGCATCCAGCAGTGCCTCCTTCCTGTTGGAAGGAAGATTCAATGTGCAAGGGAGGAGAAAGTAAAGGTGGGTAGACACCCAGACATTTTAGGGAGCAGACATGTCGGGCAGGCACTAGCACAGCATATGCTCCTTTGTCTAGAAACAGCCAAGTTGAATCCCAAATCCTGGCAATTCTCTTGATGTGGCCGATCTGGTGATATAAAAAATATTTTCCTGCTAACCGTGTCTGTAAGCCTGACTCTGGTTTTAAGTAAGAAGAAGAAATGTTTGACCTTGAACAAAACTACTATTTGACTTACTTCAGGCTTTCTTCCAAAATCTTTTTCCCATTTCAAACACAAGTTATTTATGCCTGTGCAGTGCTACAGGCACTGAGTGGCTGCTGCTTTCCATTATGGGGGGCACATGAATTTTGTCAGCCTGCAGCAGATCCTGGTCCATCCCATATCCAAACATTTTTGGTCATTGTGTGTGAAACCACAGCTACATTTGCTTTTCAAACCTCCCCCCCCAAGCTTAGAGGAGGATCAGCGGTAGTTCCTTCATCCTGCAGCAATGCTCTTGCCTAAAGACTAGAATAATGGAGGTTTATTTAGCACCCCGATAAAGAAATATCCCATGATATTGTTATTTTTGTTTCTATTTCACATTTTTCCAAATATTGCATGAGTTGCAATGTACAAATACACACAAAATTATTTTTCATTAAATACAAAAGCAAATTAAGTCCTTGAATGCAGATTAATGAATATTCTCACTGGGAAAAACATAAAAGTTTGTTTAGCAGAACTCTTCAGAATGCATTGGAACAATATATACTGTATGTGATCTCTTACAAAAAACTGAGACACTAGAGAATATAATCTCTTGCACAGCCTTTTTGCACTGACAAAAGTCTGTAGAGAAAGATATAATTTAGCTTTTCAAGCTGCACAGGCTCTTCTTACTCTATATTCAAATATAAGTGAGGAAGTGTCCCATTCCATAAGACAGAAGGATCTAGACTTCCAGAAAAAAATCCTGTTCTTCCATGTATTCAACAAGATGCTCTTTCTGAGCATTAAGCAGTGATTAATATATGCAGATCACTGTAATCTTTGTTGCAAATAAGATACATAATTATTTTGGCCTATCTTTGTCACTTTCTGCCCAAATTATTTCTACTAAGATTTTTTGCTTTGTTCTTGCAACAGCATATGCAAATGAATTTCAGTCTTGCTTGTGTTTCAAACCCTGTGTTTCCAGCATTCACTCAATCTGTGTGTTTGGTTTATATGACTGAAACATTGCTACTAAGAATCTACAAATAACCACCACATGCCTTTATCTATAAACGTCTTTGAAAGCATTTGTACCACGAAGATCCATTCCTGGAAGTTAATGTAAACAAAATCCTGTCTGCAGGATCAATCAGGGAAAGAAAGGTTTTAAGGATTGCTTAAAATTTAGTGGATCTACTTGAAGTCCAAGGGAATATTTGCAAATATTGTTGAGCAGCACTAGAACACCGTAGCAGTAGCAGCGTCTGTTGTCCTGCCAGGAGGGAGAAGACCACACTCCTGCCCACAGATGAGTCTTGAAAAAGTTCCCGGTGCTGCCAGACTTCCTAAACGTCGTGGAGTGGGGCGGGAAGGCACATGCTGCCTGTTTTCAGGCAAAGTTTTGGATTTGGAGCCATTTTGCTCGTGCCCTAATAATGCCAAGCATATGGTACGCTTTCCTTCGTGCTTTGGCAGGCAGCCTGCAAGGGGAGAAACAGAGCCAGTCCTGTAGCTGGTACAGCTGGAGCTGTGCTGACGCATCCAAGCCGAGGCTCTGGCTCTAGCTGTGGCACTTGGAGTTATTTTTTACCCTTTACTGCGTGTGCTGTCCATCGGGTAAAGGTTGCTGCTGTTTGTAGCAGAGGCAGTGAAAGGAGGGGTGGCTCTGAACGATGGCTATCACAGTTCACAGCAAGGCAGCCAGAGCCCCAAACACAGCTCCCTGATGACCACACATAAAGGGGCTGGGCTGTGACCTGTCACCACTGAAATTCGAGCACAGCTCGCTGCAGAGGTGATAACCTTTAGCAGAAGGTAGCCTGGGCAGGAACAGGAACACAGCCACCTTCTCCAGGAGCCATGAAGTACTGGCACTAGCTGCATACCTAGCGGTGCCAGGGCACCTAGATCATAGCAAACTAAAGCTTTTGGACAATTTTTCTAAGGTAGTGACAGTGTGGTGTACAAGAAATGTTCCTGTTGGCACACTAAATGCCGCCTAAAGCCGTGTGTTGACAATATTTATGAAGGAGCAGTAACAGCGTTTCTCCCACTCACCTGGGATTTCTGTCCTCTGTCAGGTTCTGTTTATTTGAGGGCTTCATAAATCTTCCTTTCTTTTAAAAGAGAAAAATGTTCCCTCATAATTGCACCCCAAAGTGGGAGGTGATGACTCTGATCAAGGAAATGTGGAACAGTGTTCAAGCAATTTGATTCTTGTGTGGAGTTTGGAAGTGGCACACTGAGGACTATTTTGGAGAACTTGACTGGGCAGCATCTCTGGTATGTTTGGAAGTGTCCTAAGGAGATATTTTTGTAAACCACTGGGATAAGGCAGTCTATTAAGGGTCATTTAATACTGCTGGGCAGTCACTTCCAAGTCAGCCTGTCTGTGGATATTGCTAAATTGACTGTAGCAAAGATAGGAAATTCGCACCAGCTCCCCCACTGCAGCAGAGAATTTTTCCATCACAGTCCCAAAGCCCAGTAGAAGGTTTCTGAAAACACGATGGTGATTCAGTCTTATGACACCTCATTTTCTCTTTTCTCCTCTTGAGAAACAAGACCAGACTTTGAATGGATAGATTATTATTCCAGTCCTCAGAGGAGTATCTGGCACATCACTGCATCTCACAAGGATATATATTTGCTCTGGAAAGACTGAAATATTAATGAGATTGGAAAGGGAGGGCTTATGTGCTAATGCAGCTGTGCTCAGACAGCTCTGCATCACTCTGCTGTGGGTTTTTGCTTATTCTATAAGTTTCTGTTGAAAATCCTGTGCAACCTTTAAAAATTCTTTTTGGAATTAAAATTCCTTGATGTAATTAAAGCAAATATACTATGCATGCTGTAGAATTGGAGGTAATATGTGTAATTTTTTTAATGTTAGTTTTTTTAAATACCACATTTACGTTAGCTTCTTGTGTGTCAGTGCAAGGAGTTTAAGTGAAAGGGTTACTCTCACACTGGAGAGATAAGGCCAAATAAGGACAGGCTAAAACTCTATTGGAAGACACCAGAGAGCAAAGCTCTTTTACTCCAGCGAGGATTTCAAGAGTTTTATATCTCAGCCATGACCTTTAAATGAAAGTGCTGGACTAACAGCAGGGAGTTGAGACGGAATTCTGTTCTCAGTGACGTCTGGGGGGTGTGTGAGAGAACAGCCCTGATGCTGCTTCTGTACTGCAAGTCTGTGGTGTCCCAAATATGGGTTGCACCCAGAGTGCAAGAAGATAAGTAGATAGATAGATAGATAGATAGATAATACATAGATGAATAAGAAATATTTGTTTGCTCCCTGCACAGAGATGCATGTTGGGGTAAATCCACAGAGCAGCACCCTCTCTGCATGCCAGCTCACCACTTTTACACCCCTCAAACAGTGACAGATCAACATCTCCTCTGCAGAAAACAGTATTAAACTACATTCATTGGCTAAATATTTTCTCACTTTCATTTAAATACCACTGATTTTACCCGTTATGCTCTATGGGGAAGGGGATTATGTGACTAAGGAGCATCTACAGCCAATGGGTGTGAACTTTGCTGTGCCAATGGCTACAGGTTGGCACAAAAATCCAACCCAAATTCTTGCTTGGCCTTATCAACGGCTTGTTCCTGCTTTAACTCCTTGTTTGGTGGATTTATGGCACCATCCTCCTCCACTTCTCACTTTTTTGGTGGATTTATGGCATTGTCTTGTTCTCAGGTCTCCTCGCTAGGACCTTGACCCGTCTGCATTTCTCTCCTGCAGAGAGAGCAGTTCGGTTCTTCTCTGTCTCACACATATAACTTGTGTGGGCATGAGCTGACTCTAAAGCAGCTCAGGTGTCAGGAATGACACACAGAAATCCACAGCACTCTGCCAGAACCACGCAGGGATTACTGATGGGTATGTGTTGGACCTTCAGGGAAATGCACCCACCCTTGCCACACCAACTGGCAGGATCTGAGCTCTCTTCCAAAGGATGGACCCATCATTAACAGCTGACTGAGAAAAAAATTAACCCATCAGTTGACTGATGCAGCTGTCGGCAGGGCAAACTTCTTGTTCAGAAACCAGAGATTGGGTTTGTGAGGTTGAATGGACTTTAAATATTGTTTCCAAAAAGAGGATTTTGTGTGAATTAAAGGAAACATGAATTAAAAGCTTGACTTATTTGTATTTTTTGTTCTATCCGTTGTGAACTCTGAGACAATGTGTAATGCTTACTTTTAACAAAGAGGTCCACAAAGCACAAATTAATGATCTTTTACCATCTCCTGTGACCAAAGGAGGCCTGGTGTGTGGCTGATGGGTGGCTGTCTGGCCTGTGAGCCTGTTGGGACAGGTACAGAAGGATTTTGCCAATTTAGAGCCTTACACAGAGGTACTACACCTACCCACATGAGTTGTGATCTCAAGGGATAACTTCAAGGAGTTTAGCTAAGGAATTTTAATTTCTTCTCTGATCTGGAGACTTATTCCTTCCTGTTTGGTAGGAATTTATATTAAATTTGGCTCAAAAATCAACAAACTTTCCCATGTCAATGACCACAGACCACAGAAGCAGCCCACAGACCCTCACAAACTGCATGGAAGAAGATGAAAACCTTTGATCTGCAGCAAGACTGGGATTGTGGCAGTGACCTGAATTCTCTTCAACGCAGAATCTAATTTTTTTTCCCAGCCTTGTTTATTTAAATATGCTCAGTCACATGTCTGTACTTATGGCAAATGTTCTATTCACACTATAGAAGTTTCATCTATATTAAAATAAAGCTATTAGTTTCCACCTTGCACATCCTGCTTTCAGTACTTCTGGAGTTCTTCTGAGGAGTTTTAGATTCTTTTAATAGTTAGACTTGGTGAAATTCCGGCAGCATTACCATGTGAAGCTCCCATGGCTCCTCTCCTTTGTCACCATCACTCTAAAAGCAGCTGACACCAAGCAATTTCTCTATTTTCCCCTCTTGGCACACCAATTAACAGTCCCCATCATGCCCTTAAACATCTGCATCAGCATCTTCATGGTCTGGAAAGAGCAGCAAGGAGTGAAAGGTCTTTCTCAAGGCAGCAGATACAAAGAAGGCTTATAATCAGTTCTAAAGCAGAATGTGTGAAGTGTTGTCCAGGTTGAAGTGACCTCATGCTAGTTTACCATAGAAAATGCATCCTCCGCTTCCTAGTAAAATTGTGAAATACAGTGAGTCCTATCCCACTTCCTTATGTTTTGTGTGACTGCTGGTAACCAGCACCCACAAGCCCTTCTCCTCAGGGCTGCTCTTCATCCCTTCTCCATCCAGCCTGTGTTTGTTGCCCCAATCCCTGTGCAGGACACAGCACTTGGCCTTGTGGAACTTCATGAGGTTTGAATGGTCCCACTGATGCTTAATACATGTATGGTATTTTTCTTTTTCTTTTTTTTTTT
>WBMY01005425.1:364756-376470 GCA_013397315.1 Donacobius atricapilla | reverse complement strand
TTTTTTTTTTTTTTTTTTTTTTTTTTTTTGAGAAATGTCACTGGTTGTTAAGCTCCAACAGCTCCTATAAATGCCACAGTGTTGCCATGGTGACAATATGCTTTCACAAGTTTTCAGATATAAGAGAACCTATCTTTATTCATGATGTTTGGCTGCTACTTTAGTCTCATAAAGCAGGCATTTGATTTACCATTGATAGCACCACTTCTGTATTCTATCACTATTTTTGGTTAGGCTTTGCGACACAATGAGGTGTTTTGGATTTTTGCTTTGCTTTTTTATTTATTCTTGCTTTGGATAGGCTTTTTATACGACTTGAAAATTGTTCTTTTTCCTAAAGAATCTCAGTTTGAGGTTTTCAGAACATTTTTGATGCCTTCTAATCAATTAGGACAGATTAAAACAAACTCTCACTTTCGCAAAGTTTAACCACCTATTAAAAAAAAATCTTGCTGGTATTTTCTGTGTTGTGTCTTTTACAGTGAACAGCAAAGTTGGATAACCAGAAAAGAGTGACAGCAAAACCTTACTGTGCATGGGTCAGTTGTGTAAAAATGACATGTCTCTTCTGTTTACCATCTGGATTTCCTGGTGCCTGAAACCTGCACTGCACAGTCACATTGCTGCTTTTCTTTCTTAAACATGATTGGCACAAGGCAATTTTTTTCTCCGCCTACCTTGTCATTTCAGAGTGTTATGCTTTAGGTAGAGTTTTATGCCACAGGACTTTTTTTTTTCCCTGTAGTTTTTTCTTCTGTTTAGGATTCCAAGTTCTATCTGCCTGTTGCCAAAGGTTTTCTCCCAGGAAGGGTCATTGTCAGACGTAATCAAGCAAGAAGGCATGCTGCAGTGGCTCAGGTAACAAAATGTAAAATCAGAGCTTTAAATCTGTTGAGAAGTTGTGATTTTTTTTTATCTTTCCTTTCTCCAAGATTAGTTTACAGACTACCTGGTCAAGATTATTATTTTCAGTCATTGTAGTTCTTACTGTAAACATGGACCTATAATTTCCTTTAATATGAAATCACATCCATTAACCTACCCTGAGTGGTTTGTGGACAAAAATGCAGTTTATTTCCATGAGGTACTCTTGTATGTAGGTCCTACATTTCTCTCTTGCAATTATTTTAATACAGTGTAAATATGATGCATTAGCCTCAGTTTTTCTGAGCTTCTCTCTAGACCATATAAAAATGGATGTTATCAAAGCAGCATAATGCTTGTGTACAGATTAATTAAAATGAAAGTTTTGAATTGAACACGATATGAAGTTCTGCGGAATTTCATTGATCAGCGTGTTGCTGGTTACACAGCAGCAGGCACACAAATAATAAATGAAACCACAATTTGCTAAATATATCCTCAAGATCAACACAGACAGAGAAACTGCTTGCCTGAAAGAAATGGATAATGCATAAATGCCACATACAGCAGTATATCAAGACTAGAAAGACTCCAATGTGTTTAGAAAATAATTATTTACAATTAAAATGTGGAGTAATAGGATTTCTAGTAGTGCAGGTACAGCATGTTTTGTCTCAGCGTTGAACACTGATTCAGCAGTCATTGCTAGGCTCCTTGCCAGTCACTTGGTACTGTTATCCAATATACAGAGTTCACAGTTAAATGGTATAAATTGCACAAAAATCCCCACATAGCACTTGCCGCTGCCCACACAGCTCTCACAGTAAAAAGTCCTTGCTCTTAATTCTCTTTTGACATGTCTGGGAAGTGTGGGTTATGCTAACATTAAAAGGTGCATCAATATTAGAGGTGAAGAAAAGATTTTTTTTTTTTTTGTCTGCATATTAATATCAGCATTAGTAGAGGTTGTTGATAAACACATCGAGTCACAGACTCAGCTCACAGAACTTTCTCTCCCCAGTGCCAAGCCGAGAATTGTCAGTGCCCTGGACCTGAAAGAGAGCCCAGGATGTGCTTGGCTGCCTTCACCACAAGGGCACACTGCTGGCTTTATGTTGTTTTATTCACAGCAACACTGTTCAGTCATTCCAAGTGAATTTTCTGGCAATCACACTGAAAGAAGACCAGCTGCCTGAAGTCTGCTCTCATGGAGGTTAATTTCCGTGAGGTTTCTTTCACACTTGGCAATTTAAATAATAGGAGGATTTTGTCTTTGAAATTTTCATCTGCAAACTTTCAAATTAAAAATCCAGGGACTTGATTGCAGATAATCTAATTTTCTTCTTTTTCTCTTTGTTGAGAAGTGTAAGATGAATAATTTGATGGTTGAGTTATGGAAGATAGGAAAATAGGAAAACAATACCATTCCCTTTTATTTAAAACCCCTTTCAAATCCTCCTTGCAGATTTTACCTGTTCCAAGTCCCACTACTGACTGGAAAAAAGAAAAAACTCAGCGATAAATACAGGAACAGAATAAAAAACCCTTTTCTGCAATCAATTTCAATGGCTCCTTTGGCATGCAAGAATAGTTCTTTTCTTAATACTGGAAGGAGTACTGATCTGCAGTTCACTTCCTCTTCATAAAGTCATATAGTAAATGTTTTCAAATTCCTGAATACCTAACTATATTCCTCATTCTAGCATAGCTCATTGCTTCTCCCTATACTCTGCCAGATGTGTTTAGACCATTTTGTCACCAACAATATTAGAGCTATGTAATGCCAAGGTATTATGTAGCAACTCATGGCAGAACTGACCTTTTCCTCAGCAGAACAGGACAGTCTCCCATGTCATGGTTTGGTGAGTGACACACCTTTTCATTTCAGGAGTCAGCTTTGGAGAGCAAGGATTAATGTCAAATCACTGTCTGCTGAAATACAAACTCACCGAGAAGGAATGATGAAGGTCTTTTCCTCACCCTATCCGACATCTGCTTCAAATACTGAGTGTAGTAGAGACTTACGGACTTCCGGGTTTTATTTAGATATAGGGTTTCAGCACTTCCACTCTGGTTAGATTGCATGAATGCAGGGAAAGTGTTTTATGTGAAGAATTACAGCTACCATGTATAGTTTGAATAACAGCTTTTCTAAAAAGAAAAATCTGTATTGGTTAAGGCTAGGTCCACATTTCTGAGTTTTAAGAGAACTCATATTTTTCTTTTTCCTCTACAGATCTCCAGTATTCTTTTCCCCTTTTATTTTCCTTTTCCTAGAGACAACAAGAACCTACAGAAGTATATTTTTTTGAAAGCCTGTCATTTTTTTGCTATTTGTCTTTCACAAATTTGGAATGGGATGGGAAGAGAAAGAGGTGCCTATTTCTCGAATCCTTTACAATTTTGAGAACAGGGTCAATGGAAGTTGTCTCAGTTAGGACTCACCCTCTGCCTCAACACTTGTGAAAATTAATTATTTCTCTGGGAAAGATATCTTGAAATCTATAAGCACTCCACAGAAAAGAAAATCTCATTTTTGTAGAATCATGATACAGGAAGATCAATAGCCAAACAAATACATTGCGAAGTAGAAGTTATTAAGAGAGGGTGGTCTGTTCATGACCTGTGGGCTGTTGACGTAATTCAATTAAGTTTTTCTGTTAATTTCTTTTTGTTGTTCCAGAATAGTTTCATAGCTTTCAAGTTCCAAAAATCAAGACAAGCATGTAGGATCTGTATTTTGACTTTGCTTCTTCCAGGCCCACATCTGATTTTCACCAATACAGTATGGGTAGAAGAAGTTCACCTAAGGTCAGTTCTGTGCAGCTGAGTCTGAGTGTCCTCAGCTTCAGGCTCTATCACACTGAATGCAAAATATAGTTTTAGAGATTGCAATCTCATTGAAGGTGAGGAGCATGGAAGTGAGAGCACGTAAGGGACTTTCCACAGGGTGGTTAGCAGGCAAAATGCACCTCCTGCCAGCTGAAACCCCGCTTGCTGTAGATTCAGGAGCAGAGCTGGACATGCTGGGCATTACAAACCCAAAACTCATCGCATGCACAAAGCCCAAGAGGGAACCCATGAAAGCACCACTTTTCTTTCACATAGCATTGCCTGCCCTCTCCAAAATGGTCAAGAGCTGCTCTTTGTAGTTGCAAAATGTTTATCATGGAATGCAATTGGACTCTGTGCCCGATGCTAGAATCCGAGGACACTACAAACTGATGGCTTACAATAACAGGTACTTGATAATTAAAGCTGTGGTTTTGTGTAACTTGGAAGCGGTTGAGCAGTATTGTTAGGACAAAAAATCCTTTCTTCCATCTTTCAATACCAGATCAAGCAAGCTCTTTTGCACCCTGATAAATGTAAAGAATCAACTGCTCAATTGTTTATTTTTACTAGCTGTATGTATATAAACTGCAGACGTTTTCATAAATCTACCAGAGAGTGACATGCAGTACAAACTGCCAACTTAAGGTAGAATGTATCAGAAGCAGCATGAATCAAAAAGAAAAATACTTTGGGAAAGAAACAAAAAGCCTTATCTGGCATGTGCATGCACAAATGATAAAAAATAGAGGCTGAGGCAAATACTGATTCTTGTGCTCTGCACACAGTGGACATTACAGAGGTGTGAAGGGGCAGGGAGCAACTGCAGACATTCAGTGTGAGACCATGGCCCAGAAAAAGTGAACCATTTTGCTCTTAGCTGACCTATGCCTGCAGGAACATAGAGCTGCCTTTGATGCTTCATGGCAATGCTAAATTTAATGGAATATATATAAAGAAATATTTTTTAAAAACAGCTATTTCATTTTATCTTTAATTAGTGGACTTATACATGCAGAGTCCACTTCAGGCTATTCATCTGTATCTTTCATAATGCCAGTAAAAATCATGTGGGGAGAAAAGCTCATCATTTGTGGAAATTGTTCCTGTTCTTGTCTAACGTACCAAGAGCTATTCGGTTCAGAGTAGAGCTTGTTTTGCCTCTGACCCTCTTCTGAAGCATCACCCTTATTTTTCATATCTGCTTCCGCTGTGCTGAAGCACAGTATAAAATTAACTCCAGGCTAAACAATTTCTACTGTAATAATTCTGCCTGGAAATTGTGTGTGGCGCAGATGAAAAGTGTTCTGTGGGATCAGCCATAATGAGGCACTTCAGGTGGCTCAGATGGGATGGTCATGGCCTGAACATGAAGTGTTCATTTATCCCTGGGGTTTGTGCTGAGGGACTGCCCCGGCAGCAGGAGAGTCTCAGATCCTTCACCATTAGATGACTTTGTTGATATACAGTTTTCAGAAGACTTTATAGAAGATCTGTCATAAAAATAAAGCCAAACTGGTCAAAGCCAGTTTGGGATAGAAGGATGCCCTGGAGGGATGATGGAAAAAATGGACTTTTTTCACACTGTACTGATAACCTTTAATAATATTCCAAAAGCTGGTGCCTCCACAATGTAAGCAAGAGAATAACTATGACATTTTGTGAGTACTTGTATGAATATTGATTTGATTTCTGCATGTGCTGTTTTGAAAACTGAAATAAAGTGCTTTGTTAGTGAAGTGCTTTTTCTCCTCCCCTCCCCCTAAAAATAGAATTAAATTTGTGTATTACAAGTAATCTGCAGACATACTGTGGTATTTGAAGTGCTTACTGTAATTTCCCTTTGAGTATTAAACTTTTGATAAACTCATTATCAGTAATATTCAGGCAGCTACTTTGAGTTATTTTGTATACCCAGTAATTTGTTTTTTCCTACTTTTAAAAAGTTGTAATTTAAACAGATCTTTTCACATTCATGATAACTTGCAAAACAAGATGTAACATTTTCCAGTGTATCTGATCCATTTATCTACTTCATCTGGTGCTTCATTTAATTCATGTGTTTCTCCTCCACATTATAACGATAATAATTCACATCTGCAACATATGAGTGTGCTAGATATACCCATAATAGTCAGATAATGTAAAATTGCAACTGAAATTAACAAATCTGCCCAGTGAGGGGGGTTTTGTGTAATTAACGTCTATCTTTAGGATATTGTGTAAGGATTGAAAAATATAAGTACAAGCCTATACATTTGGTAAGTTGTCCAGCTTTCATTTGTCACAGTGTTGGATTTAAAAATTGGGTGTTGCTTACAACTTATTCTGACTTTGGGGCTATATTTGGGATTGGGACAGGCTTTGATAAAACTAAGTACACAGTCCTAACATATGTGAGGTTGCTCCAACTATTTCCCAGCTGATTCCTGTGGAAGTGCTCACCTCACTTGGTTTAAATGTCAAAGGCTGCTCTATGACCTTGTTATTACATGGCTGACTGCCATTCTTCTTTACCACAATATTTTAACAACTCAAGATCTATCCTCTAGAGCAAGAAGTATTTTAAGACATATAATTGGATCAGTGCTGGCCTCTCTTAGCTTTTCTACCACAATATCTAGCTAAGGAGTTCCTGAGCCAGCTTTTTAGTGCTCACCACAGTTTGAACTGAACCTGAGGTGGAGAACATCAGTTATTTAAGACTTGTTTTGCATCTTCCAAATAGTGTGACCCGCTGGCGTCTCCTTTGGTGCAAAGAAGTGCATCTGGACTGGCTCATGTTCTCGACAACTCTCTACAGCCCCAAGGAACAATTTCATCTGTCAGTAGCCTATGCAATACTGCGTCAGCTGTGCCTCACTGCCAGGCACACACCTTCCTCTCGAGGCTATGAGGAAAGTGGTGAGAGCCTGTACGCCTGCTTAATCCTCCTGAGCTCAGGAAATGCCATGAATCAAACATGTCAGGCCTGGATCAGGCCCAGGAGGCTCACAGTTGTTATTAGAGTCATGCTCCTCAGTGCCCATTGCTAGTGAAAGAATGAGCTTGAAAACATGGCCCGGAGAGTGGGAGGGGAGACCTGCAGGGACAGGTCAGGATTACTCAGGTGGGGGCTGAGCAAAGGCTGGCCAAGTGAACTTCAGTAAGGGAANAGGAGTCAGACTCAAGGATCCTTGTGGGTCTCCTCCAACACAGCATATTCTGTGACAGGAGACCAGAGCAGCCAGGAGGACAAAGCAGGCATGTCACTCCTGCCACTGACCTCTGGAGGGAGGAGAACTGTGCCATGGAAAAAAAATTATTTCAGCACTTTCTCTGAACATTCGTTTCCTGTAATCTGGGTTCATGCTGGGCTTTCTATTGTTTTTTTAAGCTTTATTGAGGATGAGATAAAATAAAATTTTTGATGGGGAGCCTTGGCCATGGGATGCCTTAAGTTTTAGCTTTCATATTTTTCTGATTCTGTGCTGCCTAGGTGTGTAGTTCTGAACCTTATATTAAGTGTTAGTAAGCTCTCTTCACACAGTTAGTAGACAAAACAAATCCTTTTCCTGCTGAAAACCAAGGACAACCAACCGTTACAAGTTTCAGGCCCAAAAGCATAAACAGTGGACTGAAGAGAGAAAACAAGGAGGGTGGGACTTCATAACCTGAAGCTGTAATTGGAGAATTAAACCCAATATACAAGTGGACCAAAACTTAGAGAAGTGTGAGCCCTTGTGACTGGTCATCCATTTTGTGACCCTTTTGGGTCCACCTTGGGCATAGCCCTGGCCAGGTTCTTGTGCTGCCCAAGGTGTATCCTTAAAGGCCTTTTGATAAATACCTACTTTATTCTCTTAGCTCTGCCCAGTCTCTGTTCCCGGTCAGCCTTCTCAAGCACATTGTCTGGAGTGGTAGCATTGTATATGTGCTACTGCTGGGAGATTTCTCCTCATGATCTGCTTGCTTTTCAGCCTCTCCTTACACAGTGTAAAACAAATCATGGCACATGTGGACTGCAAGTATGGGCTATTTAATGCTCCCATTTAGACAGAATTTCTTTGCCACCTTTTGACATTTATGAGACTAACTAAATTTCAGTCTTTCCTGAGCAGAAAATTCCATATTCAAGCCCAAATGATTACATCAGAAGTGCAGCAATTTCATTAAACCAAATAAATCTGGCTTTATTTACCATTCAGTTAAAGACTTTGATAATGAATTAGATCAAAAAAAGAAAAATAAAGTATATACCAGTGTAAACTGGTGCAGTCGCTTACTAGTGTAACTATGACCTAAATGACTCTTGACAGTAGGCTAAACATGGAAGTGATGTAGAAAAAGTCTTTGGCTGATGCAGATTGGTTTGATCACCCTTCCTGGCAGTGTTACTCATGTACTGATATTAAAAGTGGCTTCATTCATCATTAATGAATGAATTAAAATATGACGATAATCATGTCAGTTACACTTCAGAAACATGCATTTATGCTAAAGAATGAAAAGCTGACCATTTAGGCTATGGAACAATTGTATGACAGTGTGCAAAGCAAATTTGTGTTTGGTGGCAGCAGGCTCCTTGATTTGAAACCACACACTTTACTGTGTGCAAAATTTAAGGAGCATTACATGACTGCCACAGGTCTCTGAGTGTACTGGATCTCCCTGGAGAGGCCCTCTGATCAAAGATGCTTTTAGGAAAAGGGTTAATTCTCTGAAATGAGAAAAGAACGCAACAGAAAGGCAGGGAAACGTAGCCAGAATGAAAGAAAAGAGAAATAATCAACTTCTCACATACTAACAGAAGTATGCAACAGTACCAAACCTGTCATGCACACACACATGAAAAACAAGAGTGTGGAGTAACAGTGCAACCTTAACACAAAGAAACCCCCTGAAACACATTATCACACTGAGAGATCCCCTCCATCACTGCAAACAAATTACTTTTCATTACCAGAGACTTGCCAGTGTCTAAGCACCATTTTAAGCTCCACCTGCTCCTTGTAAAATGAAAGCTCAGCATCAGTAGAGATTATTTATGATTTTTTTGCTAAAAAATGGCAGGGTGCTGAAGTGACAGAGGTCCTGCGCTGTTCTTTTGTAGAACTTATGTTTTAGAGAGAATAAAGGTTGCTTCCTATTTCTTTGGGTGTATCCTTTCAGTGGAGGAGAGATTGTTTCTTGTTCTTTTTTTATAGAAGAGTTTAAGCTAACCAAGCACTCTTCAGAGCGTATACCAGCTTTAAATATGCAAGCCTGTGAGGTTGTTAGATGTTTTTCAAACCACAGACGATTTTTTGAATTGGGTGCTGTGGGGGTTTTCTGAGGCAGTTTCTGGCATGCCCTGTCTGCAGTGGTGATGGTTGAGAATGCACAAGGTGCACAGCACTGCCCGTGCTCTGATATCTGCTAAGAGGTTTAGTAAGAAAAGATGTTAAGCCTCTTACATTAAAGATTTATCTTAAGCAAATGTTTCTGCTTGGAGTTCTCCACCAATGCCACCCAACAACTTTATGATATCAGTAAGGGTGCTTTCTTCCCTACAAACCTTCTGTCTGAAGTGGCACATCTTGGAATTACATATTCATGGAATTGTCAAGATTGAAAAAGACCATTAACTCAGCACTACCATTTTCACCACTAAACTATATCTCCAAGTGCCCCAAACCATGTGTTTTGAACACTTCCAGGGTGAGAATCGTGATTCCACCACTTCCCCAGGCAGCCTGTTCTGATGCCTCACCATACTATCAGCGAAGAAATTTTCCATATCTCCAATATAAGCCTCCCCGGCCCAGCCCGAGGCCGTTCCCTCTCCTCCTGTCCCTGTTCCCTGGGAGCAGAGCCCGACCCCCCGGCTGTCCCCTCCTGGCAGGGAGTTGTGCAGAGCCAGAAGGTCTCCCCTGAGCCTCCTTTTCTCCAGGCTGAGCCCCTTCCCAGCTCCCTCAGCCGCTCCTGGAGCTCCAGAGCCCTGCCCAGCTCCGTTCCCTTCTCTGGACACGCTCCTGCCCCTCAGTTCCGTGTCGTGAGGGGCCCAGAGCTGGACACAGAGCTCCAAGTGTGGCCTCAGCAGTGCCAGCACAGGGACGGTCGCTGCCCTGCTCCTGCTGCCGCACCAGGGCTGGGACAGCCCAGGGCCATTGGCCTTCTGGGCCACCTGGGCACCCCTGGGCTCGTGTCCAGCTGCTGCCACCAGCACCCCCAGGGCCTTTTCCTGCCCCTCTGCCCCAGCCTGCAGCTGCAGGGGCTGTTGTGCCCCAAGGGCAGGACCCAGCACTTCCCCTGGTTGTACCTCACCCCACTGGCCCCATCCCATGGATCCAGCCTGGCCAGATCCCTCTGCAGAGCCCTCCTGCCCGCCAGCACATCCACACTCCCTCCCAGCCTGGTGCCGTCAGCAGCTGACTGAGGGGCCCTCGATCCCCTCATCCTGGTCCTCAATAAAGAAATTAAACAGGCCTAGCCCCAGTACAAACCTCTGATGAGCCTCAGGGGTGTCCAGTCCCAGCTGGATGTCACTCTACTCCCCACCACTCTCCGTCCCAGTCATCCAGACAGCCCTTTACTCAGAGATCATTTGACCTTTCCAGGTCTTGAGTAGTCAATTTCTCCATAAGAATCCTGTGGGAAAGAGTGCCAAATACTCTAATGAAGGCTCCAGAACCTTTTCCTCATCCCCTAGGTGGATCACCTTTTCATAGGAGGAGATCAGATCAGCTGAGCAGGACCCACCTTACCTGAATCCAAGCTGTCTGGGCCTCATTCCGTGTTTGTCCTTCACATGTTATCACTCAAGCTGATTTTAGCAGCTGCTAGTCAGAAAAGTGTTAAAAGACATGTCCAGTTGGCACAAAGGGTTACTAATAAAAAAAACGTTCAAATAAAGGATAAGATGCACCATTATCCAGCTGGGAGGAAGGGAGTGAAGGGAGATGTACAGGTGGCAGGGAAACACTGACTGACTGACCCCACATGAGGCTCCCCAGAGGTGGAAGAGTTTCTCTGCAATGGTGAGGGCTCATTAGGAAACCTGAGAGAAAGGTGTAAGAAGGAAGTGTCCTCTTGTAAATATGTGGAGATGAGAGCTCCCCGCCACTGCTGCAATGAACTCTGGCTGATTAAAGACTCTGACTCACAGCCTTGTTGTTTTTAAGCTGGGACAACCTCACATCTCTGATTCTTAGCAGAACATCTTTAGTCCTGGAAGGACGGAGGGAAACACGGGTGGCATGGGCACGTATCTGCATGTAAACTGAAATTTCTGGTGTTCTGGTTCTTTGTTCATGGGACTGCAGTTAAGGAGAAAAACAGTCGTTTGGGGATGCTCACTGCTTCTAAGAGAGAATCTGCTTAAGAAATGCAGAAGTGTTTTACAGATGCTTGTTGGCTTGTTTGGGGTTTTTTTGCTCATAATAGCGTCAGAAGAGGCAGGCTTTAGGAGAAATTACAGTTCCAAATTTGCTGCAGCTTAAGAATGATGAAGGTCACAGGAAGTGGTGCCTTGTGGTGGAGACTGGTCAAGGTCCAACTCTTGGAAGAAAAAGGCTGTGGGTTCTTGAGATCTGGTGGGGTTTGCATGATGTTAGCACACGGAGTGTATGAAGAAAGACACCGAACTGAATGCAGAGACCCTGTGGGATATGTTCCACTGAACAGAATCAGGCTTTGCCCAGCTGAAGATGAAAGGTGGTGCCCTATACCTCACAAACTCTTACAAAAGATCTGTTGTGCTCTGCCTATTGCCAGAGCTGATCTGCTTGACTGCCTCACTGAACCCTGTGTTTGGCTGTTCTTTTGCCTAATCATTTCAGGTTTGTTTGCCTCCTACTTTTGTGTGCTTCACACTTAATTTACAAGTGGCTAAAAGCCAGTTCCTGTGAGAACTTAGTCCCTTTGCAGAAGTTCTCAATTATTTATGCCTTTCTTCAACAGTGAGTCTATTGTTCTTCTGCCCTGTCTGCAATGAATCCTTGTCTCCTCTGTGTGAGGAGCACTCTCTGTTACACAGGGATGCTCCTTTTTTCTTTTTT
>WBMY01005425.1:349032-364749 GCA_013397315.1 Donacobius atricapilla | reverse complement strand
TTTTTTTTTTTTTTTTTTTGTTTTTTTTTTTTTTTTTGCAATAGCTGGTCTCAAATTACCAAAAAGCTAGACAATTTTTGTAGGTGATGATTTATAGAGATCTTATTTGGAGCACATACCTGTGACGCAGAAGGCAGAGTAATAACCTTTACAGGAAAGAACGTACGTGGGGAAAAGTAGTGACTGGTGCTCCTCTAAGCTTGCTAACCAGATTTTCCATAGAAAATTAATATAGTGGTGCAAATCCCAGTTGTTTCAGGAATAAAAAATTATGATTCTGTTTTCTTCTGCTTTCATCTGTATGCAGTATCTGTTTTCACTTATAATATTCTCCACAAGTTACTAGGTCTCTATCTTTTTAAATTCCTTTAATTAACATTTTTTCCTTCTCTTGTCTTAAAAATGTTGAGTTTTGTTCAGCACCAGGCCATTTCACCCATGCCTACTAGCAGGCAACTTTGTTATTGGTCACACATGGTACTTCTGTTGTGACTTTTTCTCAGAATTGTCTATTGAGGTTTTGCTTGATTCTGTTCAGCATTGATTTCTCTGTGCTCTGGTTAAATGTAAAACATTCCTCTTAGCTGTTGTATTACTACTTCTCCCATTTCATTCTTCTCTTTAAATAGTTCTTTTAGTCTTACCAATCTCATTCAATCTCGTCTCATTGCTTGTCTTCAGATAACTTCCTTCAACTGCTTTTAAGCTTTTATTACAATTTCTATAAAATGTCTTCTTTGTGACTAAAATATTTATGAAAATTTTCTACTCTGTTCACATTGAGTCCTTATCTAACCAAACCATCTTTCCTCCTCCTGTCTTTCTCAGATTGAAAACTGTGGGAGAAAGGGTTAACAGGACATTTGTTTTTTCACAAGGGATTTAAAAAAAGAATCACTTGCATGTTCTACGGGACAAGGTTGAAAGTCATCCTAAGAGAGCTTTAGGCAAGGAATAGTGATACAGATGGCAAAAGGTACAACAAGGATGGTAAATGAGCACAAAAAATAGTATTTTAGGTCAAAGGTTATCTTTCCCTCTGCATTCTTAATTTTATTTATTGAACTATTAGTAGTTGTTGAGTCATTTCTAACAGGGAACCTCCTATTTGTTGAATTCTGCATGTTGCTCAAGGGAGTATGCTCTGTATGGGTCTCTTGCTGGGTATGCCTTCTGTCTTTAAATCTCTAAAACTAATTATGAGACCATCCTTTTTCTGCAGCTATTACTAAGTTAAGTGAGTCTTACATAGATAAAGCAGAAGGGGAAAATTATTATTTTGCCCACAGTCATCAAAACCAGGAAGAATTCTTGGATGTATATATACATGTATGCTTCATAATGGCGGGGTGGGAGGGGAATGGTTATTGCAGCTTTTGAAACCAGCAAAGTTATCCAAGAAGCAAACTTGGTTTAATCTTAGTGTGGCTAAGATTGAAATTCTCCATCTTAGCATTCCTAGTTTGCTTATTTTGCCATGTTGAGAGGGATGAAACTGATAAATTTGAGTGAGGGTGTATGCATGTTTAATAATCCTTGGCTTTTCTCTGTGCCAAAGCACAAAATTAAAATGAAGAGTCAAAGCACCATGGATTAAGGAACCAATCATAAATCATGGTAGGATGCTTCTCAAAGAGTTTGACTATTTATTTCTCAAAGTTGGGATATGGATGGACAAACTCTTAAAAATCTCTACTCTATTTGCAAACAACGGGTGACAATTTTTAATGAATGTTCCTGCAGGTACAAGCTGGTGTAAAAGAACACATACCTTTCTAAACCTTTCATTTTTTTTTAATTTTTTGAAAGCAGCCATGCTTGACTGTAATATTATTCCTTCTGGGAGCTCTGCCAGTTGAAATTAGCAGTGATTTTTGGTGATTTCTTCTAATTTTCATGGAGGGTGGTTCTTTCACTGCCCATCTATGAGTCTGTAATGTGTTGGTGCCTTGCAAAGGTGTGTTTACAGTTTTCATAAATACACTTGTTAGTGAAATGGAAGAGCAATGACTGCCTAGAGCTGTGTCTGAATAGAACTCTGTTCATAGGAAAAATCCTGCCCACTGGTGAAATTACTATGTCAAAAATGTTTTCAAAGGTTGAAAAATCACTAATATCAATGCTGTAAAACACTGATATTAATGTATGGTATTTTCTTGCCCACGGCAAATAAATTATGACCTTGCTGTGGTCGGCTCATTCTGTTTTGCTGCTGTAAACTGTTGGTTTTAGGTGCTGAAAACCTCATGGTGAAAAATTCATAACATGATGACATAAAAAAAAAGAGAACGGAGGCGAGTGTTGCTTTGTCCTAAGTAAGTGAATCAGAAAGTTTCTTCTTCTGCATCACTAGATTTTAGTAGTTTTACTGCTTTATTTCATTCTAGTCAATTAGGAAACTTGGCTATGAAAGCAAGGAATTAAAAAGTTGTGATTTTTCCCCCTATAATCTGGGTAAAATATTGATCCTTTAACTCAGACTGTAGATTTGCTTCAAGTAATCCTTTTTAACTAAAACTGTAGATTTGATTTAACTGCAGTAAAATAGAAGCCTGCATGCAAGGAACCTTGAGATCCCTGTGTTTTAGAAGGTCAGGGAGGCAAGATGACCAAAAGAGCCTCTGATTTAGACACTAGCTCCCCAGAAAATTATATAAATTTCCCAGGTTTCATGCATCTTCTGTTACATAAATCTCTGTTTTCAAAATGATCTTCAGCTTGGTTGCCTTGAAGCTGGGGGGAGAAACCATTAATTAGAAAGAACAATGCAGTAGAGTTTAACAATGTAGAAGCTGATGAGGTATTAATTCATTGAAATCCAAGCAAAACCTCTGTAAAGTCAACCAAAAAGGGGTGGGAAGGAGTGAGAAACAAGGCAATGATTTATTCTTTTTCTATAAAGACATGGAAAAATACCATGCCCAGTACACTCACTCGGTAGAAATCTCTCTTTAGACAGAGACACAGGGGAAAAAAATGTCTGTTGAGCTAATACATTGCTTAATCAAGATTTCATAAGCAGAATTCCTCCTTGCCACTTGGAGAGTGATTAAATTTTGGCTGAACACGTCTGACTATTGTAGAAACCTAAGCTAAGAAACTAAGCTTCTGCAGTTATGTGACCCGTCTCCCTCGATTATTAAGACATCTTAAACTTTCCATGGATTTCAAAATGGGGCCAAGAATCTTGTAGATAAGTTTCCATAGAGACAGAAGGTAGAAGAAAGAGAGAGGGCTAATTACAGTATCTGATTTAACATCACATCCATCTGAGTTCTTTTCTAGGTAGCCATCAACAAGACTCAATCACAGGTGTGTCGATCAGAGAGAGATGTAGATCGTTTAGATCAACTCCTCCTTGATGTCTTTTCATCTGCGAAGGGAACTCTGAAGGAAAAAAAAAAAAAAAATAAAAAAATGCTGGTGGGCAATAGACAGTTACAAGTTAGAATTCCTGAAATGCAAGTATAAAGGAGAAGTAATGATGGCTCACTTAATTTTGCTGTCTCAAAGACACATCTATTGAAGTTAGTTTTCTGCATGTAAAAACAAATTATAGATGCCTTTTGCAGGTTTTAAACTGCTAAAAGAACTTTAAACCTGATTTTTGGAGACACTTTTGGCCTATTTGATATCATTAAATTATGAACCACCGCCCATGTGTTTGAAGGCTGGAGCCTCAAAACTCTTCGGTGAAAACTGAAGGTAGTGCTGGGAAGACCAATCTTAGAAAATAGTGAGTTTCACTTATGACAGCAATCCTAGCAATTGTCCCTTATTTCCTAGATTCACAAAGAAAACTTGCACTCTCTCTCTGAATGATGTGGGAGGGAGGAGCATTTTGAAAGCGCTCAGTTTCTCATTGCTAACATCATAAGCAGCAACTAAAATGAGTTGGAAACTTCTTTAGTCCTTGTTCACATATCACTTGTAATAACATGACCTGAGTTTATGTAAATGCCTGGATTAATTAATTAGGCAAATAGAATTCATTTATTAGAAAAACGAACTAAGGGTGTACAGCCCTGAGCAACACATGACGAGCAAAATTTGGCAGACACAAAATTGATTAATGTAGCCATAGTTTTTGAGAATGAAAGAGTCTGAGATGTAATTACTTCTTTAATGTTCTGGACTTAAAACTGCAGAGATTCAGAATGGATTCCTTAGAAGGTTAACGGTTTTTCAAATATCTAAAAGTACAGCTTCCAGAAAAGTCAGTGAAACTCTTTCGTTTCTTCAGCCATATCTGTACTCTTCAAGAATTTTTTGGATTTTCCAGTGTTGTTTTTTATTTCGGAGGTTGAGACAAATTTTGCATGTATCTTGATTTATGTTGTCAAGTATAATTTAGATGTGTAAGCAAAAACTGAAAGTTTCCATACTCTCTCAGCCATCTATGAAATAGTCTGTGCTCAGTCAGAGCAAGCTAAATAATCCAGACCTTACAGTACTGCTGTATTTTTGTAGCAGTGCTCATTGTACCAATTCAAACACTGCAAAATTTGAAATAAACATTTGTAAGTTAATATGTTTGTAAGAAAACATGTTTGTAATGCAATAGGACTAATAGAAACTTCAGAGATGCTAAAGAGCCTTGATGGATGATGCTTCTAGGTTCTAAATGCCATTTAGAGTGCCAGTCTTGTGCTTACAGCTGACCTGCCTGTCTTGTATGAGCCACAGATGGTGCCAGCATGTCACAGATAACCATCCTGTGTCAGAGCTGGGATCACTCTTGGCTCTTGTCAGCTGGCTTTCAACCCATGTCCCTGATAAGTGAACTAGCTTATCAGTGTGTTGTCTGATAGCATTCTCTTGATGGAAATTGATCAAAACACTGTGAAATAGTGGATGCTGCTCTGGGCATTTGGGATCTATTTTGGAGCAGCATGATGATCAGCTTGGCGACAGACTACTAAAATGTTTGTGAGAGGACATTCCTGAAGCAAAATTTCACCTCCTTTCTGTGGAAGTAGAGCTGTAACTGTACCTGGAAGACTCTTTGGTATGACAGTAAAGATACACCAGAATCCCCCAGACAAGCTTGGAACAAGCATAAAAGGTGCCAGAGGAAAGCAGGGGTAATAAACATTGAAAGCTCTGACATCTGCAGCTCATTGTGTTCCATGAAAACAAGGCTAATCTCTTCACCAGAGAAGCCACAAAAACTGGATTCCAGGATGTCGAATTGATGAGACATTTCATCGCTGCATTCAGTGGGAAGAACAAGTAATATTGCTGAGAGCTTGCAGTCTGTTAGAGTCCCTCTGTTTCTGTTCAAACGTGCTTGGTGGGATTCAGGTGATATAGGCAGGTATAAGGAATATTACGAGGGGCATATGGGCTTGTAGCCTCAAGTGGAAAAGTTAAGACTTTATGGTCTCTGCCAGGGTTTTGATAAGTGACTCACACCAGGAGAGCCTGAAGGCATGGTAAAATCCTCTATTGCAAGTTTATAGTTCCATCTTGTTGAACATTAAAAATATTAGACTCTGATTTTGCCTAATCGATGGGTTTTTAGTGATGCTTCTGAATTTGTGATAAATAAATAAACTCTTATGAATTCTGTGTGGGTTTTAAATTCATTTTGTGCTGTATTCATAGAACCCTTTTGTAGAACAGAGGCTCTATGCCCTCATACTACTCTATCTTGTTTGATTTCAAGGCTATGAATTTCTCAGCCTATTTGTTTATTAAACATCATAAAGTGCCTCATCAAATAGTTTTTTAATATGCTGTCACTTCGGGTGCCTGTCAGAAATTATGAGACTGTGGGAGGGAAGTCTATTATCTCACAATTCACCTTTGTTTGACAATGTCAGCGTTGATCCTCCATAGAATATTTATTTTGAAACCCTGAGGTTTTTGAAATCATAATCAAATTCAAAATGCTGCATACTCAGCAGTTTTCTAAGTTGTGATATCTTGGTTTTTCTGCAAAAACAAACTGCACTTCTACCTACGACTTATGAAATATGAAAATCAGTTTGATTTTCTGGGAATTCGGAAGACTGGGATACCCTTATGTAGAATTTTAAATCCTGTCAATTCCGAATTATGGATATCAATATGCCCTTGCAAGTGCAAAATTTAACTTTGGAGCCTGTGATCAAATCCAATTGCACAGAGAGACATTCCTTTCCAAATTTGGTTTCCATATAGGCATTGTTCTGCTGAAAGTGGGCCATGAATCTCCAGGCTCTCAACCAACTCTGGCACTATGCCCTAGTCCTCCATTGTCGCACTAATTATGAGTTACTCTTTTTAGCATTCATCTGCATCACATTTAACATAGACGTGGCATCTGGGTCAGCAGAATTGCCTTACCCTAGCAGTTTACCCCTTTCCCAAGTCCCTGTGGCACCCAGTAATATATTTTTTCCTCAAAAATACCTAATTCTCTCTCTTTTTTTTTTTTATTTTCTCAGCCTGTAGCCAAGCAATTTTAAAAAATATGTTCAGAAAACAGAGGTTTGAATTACTTATGGATGTTAAGAAATATTTTTTCAAAGCGAAAAATATTAAGGAAAAAACCCCCCATCCTGTTCCCCAGTCCTACATTAAGTTATCAGAGATCCATAGTGTTGGTTTGGAGGAGGTAATACAACAGGGTTGAGATGAAAGATTTAATGTTTGGGTAAATACATATTGCCTTTTCATTCTGATCTGCTTTGAGAATTCTTAGACTGCAGACCAATAGCTGAATCAAATGGAAGGACACATGCCTCTGATCAGCCAAAAAGAAGGCTGCACTCTTTAAATATTCAATTCGAAGCAGGCTCTCCCCAAAAGCAAAATAATATAAATACTGGAGCTGAATGTGTTCACCAGCTTTGCCAGCTATGAGTGAGTATGGGCTGAATCATGACAGCTCTCCTCATTGTTATGAAAGCTCAAAACATTTCTAAAGAACTGTTTTCCATCATGAAAATTGATGTTCCCTCAGTGTCTTCTGTTGGCAAACCATCACTTCTGGTGTATCCTTCCCATGGGTTAACTTTTAAATAAATCATGACACTTTGTCAGTTGGCATCAGCCTCGCTTTCACAGTGCCTGTTTGGAGCTGCGTTTCTCACTCCTCATACCTTTTCTCCCATGTTTTTACCTACGGAATGTACTCCACAGAGACACGATGCCTCTTGTTTCTGCTCATCTTTCTGATTCATTTCCACCACATGGAACAGAACTCAGAACTCAGCTTTTATTACTTGGCAAGAACAAAAATATCTTTTCAACTGGCCTAGCTGTTGTTATCTTGACCTTAGAAATGCATGGGAGATGGAGAGGAGCCTGAGACATCTGTGAGGTTGAAAGCCACAGCCTTAACTGATTCCCTCCTGCTTCTGAACAGATGGGAGGTGGTTTCTGTGCAGGCTCATGGAGCAAAGATTCACACAAATTGCATAAATTTAGAGAGCTTCTTTTAAAAATCATAGTTCTTTTAAAATCATAGTTCTCATAAAGTCATTACTCTTTCAAAATCATAGTCACATCTTCTTTTAAAATCATAATGACAACATTATTGTCCACAAGCCCATTGTGGACAATTTGCAGTGAGTGTAAAAATTACACTGTTTTGAGAGAAATAAAGCAGACTGTTCACCTTCAGGAGCCACTTTGATTAGGAGAACAATCATTGGATATGGAAATAATATGTTAAATTTTTTTTGTGTAGGAAACACTGAGGCTACCAGAGCAGTGAAATACAGTTTTCATGCAAAACAGTTAAATATTAAGAGGCAGAGCCTTGTTTTGGCTGCAAAACAGTTGCTGTCTCTTCTTTGGGGCTGTTGACAGATAAGGAACTGCCATAAGGCTCTGAAATTCTGTTGGAAGAGAAGGTGGGTTGTTAACCAGACAGGTCTGGCAGTAGCTGCATGTGACAGCCACGGGAGCTGCAGTTCCAGTGTGAATAGGCTGTAGGTCACTGTGGCACCCACATCAAAAGGAAAGGAATTACAAAAGGGTTATAAAAAAGGGTTATGGAATGGTTAAAGGGTGCGGCAATGATGCACCTACTCCAGTCACTTGGAGAATGTGGTACTCCTAGCAAGGCATTGTGAATGAAAGATGTTGCTGACCACATTGCTAGATATGGTTATTTTATATAAGTANTTTACAATATAAAAGGGCATAATTTTAATATGCTACAGAAGACCCAAGAGAGAAAGGATTATCCCAGACACCGCTGATGTGCACATAATATGCTATGCATAAAATCAGTCTGGGCTAAACAGTTGGGCTTTAATTCCATTGGGCATTGCCATGCCATGAGGATCTGAGCACTCACAAAATGATTTTTCAAGGCATCCAACTGTTTCACATAATCTAAAATATCTTTCTAGTAAATTAAATATTTGCAATTATTTTTTTCACTTGTGCTTGTGACAATGCAGAAGACCATTGATTTAATGAGACATCTTGGGCTTTTTGAAAGATGCTGTGAGATTGTCCAACTGAGTGCTCTCCCCAGACCCATCACACTGGGTATAATATTTCTCATTTACCTCAGGCAGAGGTAAATGAGGAATATTAATAGCCAAAGAAGGCAGAAGGCTTCTATGGCTATAACTGTACTATTCTGGGACACGAAAGTTTTATTTTTAAATGTGTATGAAAAAAAATAAAACACTCTCTATAATTATCCCTTCAAAACCTGAAATTACATCTTTGTCAGCTTTCACTTTTCTTTTACAGGAGACACAAAAACAATCATTAAAACAATTTCCATAAGAAGTTCCTGGATTTAGTAAGTGAATTTCAGGTGAGAAAGAAAATTATTTTCATAGTGACAGAAAAATGTAGAAATAAAACCAAAAAATCTAAGTCCCTGAAATTTAGATCAGCATTTGCAGAATTATACCAGCCTTACAATCCTTAATTTAGTAGATGGGGGCATTTTATTTTAATTATTTTCTTGAGCTGTTTGTACCACTGTGAAATCAAGAAATGAGAACTCAGTAGGAAAATAACTTTTGGATCAAGACTGTTCATCTGCATAAGAAGTTTTATGAAAAATGGGAATGTAACCATTTCATATGCAATTTTATTCCTATTACTTTTCCCTTTTTTCATTACTAATGCCCCCACAACTGACATTCAAGAGAATTTTTTTTGGAGCAGGGATAAGTTATAAATTAATTGCACAGTAATTACACGGCATGTTTTGTTTAGAAACATATTTGAAGAGGAAAACTCTTGATATTTCTAAGGTATAATTGCAGTTCATATGAACTTATTCATTCAGAGATGAGAAAATAACATGGTGAGGAAGTTTAGAATGTCTTTAGGGATTTCAATCTATGAAGTGAAATCAAATAAATAAATTTAAATTAAGATTTCTCAGCCACCTCGCTCATGCTTACACTGGGCACCACCAAGTGCAATATATATTTGAGTTCCTCTAGTATTATCTTAAGTGTCGTTTTGGATTAATAAATATGTTTTAGTACAAAACCAACGGAATGTGGTTGTGTGTTTGTGCATAAATATGTATGTATTAACACACATAAATTACACTTTGAAATATGTAGCTCAGATTTAGGCATAAATCTTGCCCTCTCTGCATGCAATGGAGATTTGTGTTGATTTCAAGAGAAGCAGAACTAAGTCCATCTAAACTAATATATCTCTTTACAATGGAATATGTGGGAGTCTGTAGAGGTTCAGCAAGACAAAAAGGTTAACCAATTTGTAATGGTAAACAAGTATGATTTTAATTATCTGTTTCTTAAAGTTGTGGGTGGATATTTTGGTCTTGCATTCCGCCTTTTTTCTTCAGGCATTAGCCACATTTCAAAGAGGCTATTGTTTAAATTTATTCATGATGCAGTTGCTGACAAAAGGAGAGCTGTATTTCACTATTTCTGTGCTTATTTACACTCTGTATAAGCATATTTTCGTACTAGCTGTGGCGTGCCAGGTCAGTTAAACAGGAATTTCAGGGTCTGCCTGGAGGAGGCGAGCATAATGACCAATCATCATCCCATGTGCCTTCCACTTGCTCTGGCAGCTCAATTGCACACTTAGAGTTGTGCTGTCATTGGCAGCCGCAAAGACGAAACCTCCCCCTCTCCCAGGCAATTCTACCCCCTGCCCCCCCCCGCTCCCCACAAGTTGTTTAATTGTTTATTGCAATTAAAACCTTTATCTAGGACTCCCAGTAAGGTCCAGGTTTTACCCAGTTTCCTTATGCACCCTGATGCAGCGACCAAATTCCAGATACCTGTCTCTCTTCAAAAATCTCTTATTACAGAATGTTAACAGAAGGGCAAATCTGTGCAAAAAATTTAGTTCCACATTTGTGACTGGCTCTTTTGGGAGCTTTGGTTGGTGGATTTTTACAGATATCCATATTTCTGGGAAAGTTCCAGGTGGTTTTCATTAAGCTTGGTCTGTAGAGCAAGATTCTCTAAGGTTCTGTAGCTCAGTCCCAGGTTTACATGAAGTGCAATTCAGACCGTCCAATTAAGCACAGGTTAAATACATCTTTGTAGATTCTTGCAACTTTTTCGTGCATTGCATTTAGCATAATGGAACATTGCATAATTTCCCCTCTTTAACCCAAGGGCTGATTGAAGGGAAGAGAATTACTTTCCCTGCAACACCTGCCAAGTCTATTTGGGGAAAAGAACAGAGATCTCTGTGATGGTTCTAAGTAGACCTTGGTGTTTACAAGCAAAGAGAATCCTGCTCCTGTCTGTCCACCAGCTCTGCGTAGACAGAAACCCAGCTAAAGGAGCCCAACACATCTAGTTGCAAACCACTTCTGCAGTATTTAAAGTAGCTTACAAGTAATTTCCTTCTTTTGTAGGAGGTTTGCCGCAATACATGGGGCATATTTGTGAGAGAGAAAAACATTTACCATACCCTGATAATGAAATCAAGCATGAATTAAATGCATGCTAGGTGTTGACAAGATGCTACTGCCATTCTTGTTTTTGGAGCAGAAATCTGGGACTAAATATGATTTGCTGTCTTCCTGCAAGATGTGGATTGATCCAGTACTGGAAATTCATTTTTTGATTTGCACTAAGGACATTTTGGTTATTGTAGAAGAGATTTTGAGGACTAGGTTTTTAACTGGGCACAAGTAACTTCTTCCCTGTTTAGTATTGTCTTCCATACTTTTTCTGAAAATATGATTTGATTTGAGATTTTGTATATTCTCCATGTATAAAGCAAATGAATTAATAACTTTGAAATAGTCCACACTGGACAACTGTGCATAATACCATAAGGATGTGTTTTTAAGAAACAGAAGCAAAGAAATATAAATTTAGGAGGGAGGGAGGTGTATTCGGCATTGATGACACGCAAAAAGCTAAACTTCTAGCTAAAAATGATAAACTTATATTGAGTAGCTGAAAGGAAACTGACTCATGCCATAATGTGGAAGTGGAACATGAGGGAAAATCAGTTTCTAGTGTGGAATATTTGCAGACTACCTGGTCACCAATTAATTGCACCAATTCTACTGAAAAAGAGCTTGTCTCCTTCTAGCATCACTTTGATCAGGCTATACATTTAGAAAATGGCCTGAAATCAAGCAAGTTCCCTTGTCATATCCAGTTCCCTGGACTCAGACCGGCAAAAATATTCCTAAACTGCTTGGGACTTACTCGGAATTCTCAGAGAAGGGTGGTGGCTTGAAAGGTACTTTTTACAAAGTGTGCCTCCAGCAAAAATGTCCCATTAATTTCATTTTTTATGGAAGTTAAGGATAGTGTAGGTTTAATCCTGCCTAGGAGCAGGGATGAAAAAAAATATCTCAAGCCCCTATTTTCACCTGTGCTTCTATTATTAAAATGTCCAGGTTTTCCTGGAATTCAGTATGCATGTTAAGATGCAAACAACCCAAAGCCTAAATGATCATTTTACAGCTGCTCAGACTTTGAGGTGTCAGTCAGGTCTCAGAAGAAAATGGCATGATGTGCTAAAGCAGTTCCAGTATATGTTGTGCAGATTCAGGGTTAATAGAGAGCTACACTGATATATTTTAAGAAAATACGAAAGAAAAATTTGTTTAGGCTTTCCTATGACAGCATAATAAAAACTCAACAAAGCTGTTTTTCCAGCTAAGGCATCATTCTTCCAGTAATTCTTCCGGGGGAAATAAGTGCAAGGGGTAATATATCAGACAAAATATTCTGAGAAAGGTTGTGAAGTGTTCAACAAGTCTGTTAACGTCTCCTTTAAATTAGCAACACAGTAGGGTCACGACTAAAACAACACAAGCAGAACTAAAAGCTGCATCTTAGGACCCTGCTGACTTCCTGAGAGTAGCATCATGTTTTTGCTCCCATCTGAACTGATGCAGCATTTTTTTTTTTCTGCCACCAAATAAAACAAGCCAAACAAAACCCTAAGTCAAGTAAGTCACGGGCAATCTGCAGCAGAGCTTTTGCAAAATTACAGTCTTCAAAAACTATCAGTCAGAGAATGCTTCATAAGGTTAGAATAAATTAACACAGCCAGTATTTATGTAATGATTAGATTATGGATTGATAAGATCTGTGCTTGGAAGAGGAAGCAAGTCAGAGCATGCAAGTGGCGGCTGGAGCAATAAATTTTTAGCGAACAGCCATGAGATGTACAATGTTCTGCTAAAGCCTTATGGCCCTTGAACTCCCAGAAGACCATGGGAAACAATATTTCACTGGCAGTCATGTCAATGCCATCCTATTGTCTTCAGATTTTCCTACAGACCATCAGCAGAGAAAAAAATCCTTAAAAGTTTCAAGATTTTTCCCTTTTTCTTCCCCCCACTAGCCCACTGGAACAGTAAAAAGATGTCCAAGGAAGGCCTCTAAACCCGAGGGAGGAAAAATCTTGGGAGTAATTCTGAAGTAACTCTCCAAATGCACTGCCACTCTGAAAGCTTCTGCTTTTCTGGTTCACTGGAAGCTGAACAGCTGTACTCTGAGGGATAATTAAGCCATAGAAACAAACTGTGAAGGCCTCTGCTCTCTAACCTTTTGATTCATTTCAGACATCTCAAGTCTTTATTCGAGCCTGAAATTTTAGATTTGAGTGTTTCAAATAGTCCTTTCAGAGTGGTTAGTCCTTTATGCATAGGCAAGGCAGGTTTAGCTCATGTTCATGAATATGAAATATCACCTCATCGTGCCTTCACTCACCACCTTTTAATTTGGCATATGACCTTTCTAATAATTTATAATTAGGAAATAGTATCCTAGATACCTGAAGTGATGAGGCTACCCAACAATGGAAAAAAAATTGCTTGAGACTCTTTCTTTGGACTGCAAAGGCCGCTTACCACACAACAATGAATGGCTATACCTCTCATTCAATCTAAATTGAGTCAAGGTTGATACTAGCTTGGAAAATCATTTTGGAGAAGTGATGGAGTTATGCTGTGGAAAGATTCATCCTAATCCACTGCTCATAATAATTGGGTTTTTCAGGGCTGAACAGAGGCTGGTAGGATTGCTTCAGATTTTGCAAACACATATTGCATGAAGGTGAAATATTGTTATCCGTTTCAAAAGTGCCAAAACTGAATTTTCCTCTTGAATAGTCGATAGGCTACTGCATATAGGTATGAGGGGTAGTCTTACATTTTTATGCTGGAAGCTCATTTGCTAAATCAAGGTTGGCAGTTACTGTACATTGGCAGAGGTAATATTTAAAATTTTACAAGGTCACTGAAATTTCAGAAAACAATGCAAGTAAATTCTCATTGTCACTACAAAATTTCAGCCAAAACTTGTTAAAAAACACCTAATTGGACTGCACATTGAACTGACTTAGCTTTAGAAACAGGGAGCTCATGGGATGGAGATTTGCTGCATTTTGGAGCCTTCTGCTCTATCCACTTAGCTAAGAATGGAACTGGTATTCAGTTGCTAAAGGAAAGTCCCTCACTTAAAGCCATGAGGTACTGGCAGGACACCTTTGTCCTGAAGCGTCATCCTGCCCTTCTCCAACGTGGAAAACAAGCCCAGGCCAGTGATCCTGATGCAGCAGACAGCGCGAGGGAGACAAAAATAACGGGACATATGTTCAGAGTATGACATTTGAGACTTTGAAAAGTCACTTGTCTTACTTCACACTTTACAGCCTGTAACTTATTTAAGAACTGCCTTCTGGCACTTCTTCTCTGCTTTCTCGTAGTTTGAAAACAAGCATTCTTTTCTGAGGGCAGGCACTGCTCACATCCTCTGTGTGCCTGGCTGAAAAGCTGTCCTGCCTGGTAAACAATCTGCAAAAATGAATTGTTCTCATGGGAAAAAGTCAAACTGCGCAGCTCTGTGACATACTTCTGGAGGTTATGGAAAATCAAGCTTTTAATATGTTACTAAACATATGCTTGTCCCTTTGCTGCTGCAAAGCTGACATAGTTCTATTGACTCCTGGAGAACAGAGCTGATAGCTGGAACATAGCTGAAATTCCTACCTTTAATTTTTGTTACACTGTAATCCCCTGCTTTAATCAGCTTTAAACCTCTGGTTTGTTTTTTAGGCCAGTGAAACAACTTCTGCTTTGCTGTTTGCAACGCACACAACCTGTATGTTTGGAAGACCAGCATTTTTCTCTTTCTACTCATCATGACCCTGGTTCCTCCTTGAGTGAAATTTGCTCCGTACAGGAGGAGGAAAGAAATGTGGGAACATAAAATAACCTGACTTTCATCTAGGCAGCTCTTTACCTCCTGCATTTAAACACTAAATACATTCAAGTGTCAGGCCCAGCTTGCCTGCACTGGGCGCTTTATACAACATAGACTAGGTTGCTGTAGAAATTTTGATTGCATTTTATTGCTTGTGAAGCAGCTGGTTTTCAAGGGCTTTGTTTGCTTTACCAGTAGAGATTCTACAAATCAGTTGTGCAACACCACTTGTACAGCTTTTTTAGGTTTTATTCTTTTAAATTTCTCTCCACTCACTGTTTTCATTGTGACACTTAGGTGTGCTATTTGGACCATAAAATTTACTTTGAAGCTTAAAAAACAAGAAAATTGAGAAAGATTAAACTCCTGGGAGAAAACCTTCAGAGAAATAGTCCAGAAAGTTCAGAGATCAGTGAATACACAGTGAATGTTGTATTTATGTACTTCAGGGTGGCAGTTCAAAGGTGAGCAAAAAGTGAACACATATGAAAAATAATGGAGAGGAATCTAAATCCTTTGGCAGGGAGAGTTACTTGTTTACAAGAGGTAACAGAAATACAACAAAGTGCCAGTTCACTGCCCTACTTTTCCAGAACCTGGAGGTACAAGCCCCAGTCACTCCCCAGGATTAAAGTGGGCTGAGCTTTCTCTCAGGCCAACTGTCTCTCATCCAGGAAGCAAGAAGGGCAGAAACTGGGAAAAAAAAAATAATTACAGTATCTGATTGTAGACATCAATTACTTGTATTTACACCTCCATTCCCCCCCACCCCTTTTTGTCCTTCTAGTATTCTTTTTTCTCTTATATGTACTTATCTGGAAATTGTGTATTCACTGTGCTCTGATACCTTCAAGGTTTTTATAAAAGTTACATTTTAAATTATGTCTTATTTCACACTATTCACTTGCCTGAGGAACATTTTTATAGATATGAAGGTCAAATATATGAGAATCTAGCATACAAGTAATTTAATACTGCAAGTCAGGCTTTTATAGTGCAACCCTGGGTATATCAATGTAATATAAACACTTGTTCCATAAATGACATTACAGTCATAAAACAAATACGCTAAATACTCTTT
>WBMY01005425.1:326612-349010 GCA_013397315.1 Donacobius atricapilla | reverse complement strand
CCACCATAAAAATAATATCTTAGAGGAGATCTGATATTTGCTGAAATTAATTATTAAACTTTGTTATGACTAATTTTAAAATGCCATTAACTGTATTATTTCAGGCAATAGTCATAAATGTGCTTTATGAATGAAAGTCTAGTAATAGTCACAATGAATACAATGGACATTTAGCTAAATCTAGGATATCTAAGTAAAGTAGTATAATTCCCATTTTAAAAAGAAATTATCACGCCAGTAGGATAAAGTCCTATTTAGTTTCAGATGCTAACCATGGCAAAGCAATAGAGAAAAAAAACCCACTTCATTTGTCTAGGGGACCAACAGATTTCATTCAAAATCTGTGGAAGATAAGTAAACTATTTCACTGAAGTTTATTGGTTTTGGGCAATGGCTGTAACCTTCTTCATCACTCAGTCTTAATACTGACCTTTTTTCCATACAGTACTTGAAAACACAAAATTTTTGTGGTTGTTCTAAATTCTCTGAAAAAAAAATACTCAAGAACTAGTTGGCATAGTGTGATGGATGCTGTAAAATGAATGGTTTATGCTTAATAGTCTTCAAGGCAATTTCCAGATTTACAGAATTAAATTACTCTTCTGTCATGCTCAAATACTTCACATGGCGGCAGAACCTTGAGGCTGCACCGTCGCTGTAGGTATGGCACCCTGATTTTTCAGCCTTCTGATGTGCTTCACAGTTTTTAGATGTTTTCATAGTTCTTAGTTCTTTCTCACACACGGATGTTATAAATAGAAGCAATGTTTTTGTTAAGACAAAGTTAATTTACATTCCTGAGGGATGGACAGCTGATGGGCAGTTGTCTTGACCAGTGGGATTGGAGAGGTGTCAGCCTTCCCCTCCAATCCCTGTTCTGTGTAGAAATACTATAAAAATGGAGTCAGGTGTTGTAATAAATAGTTCATGCCTTTTCACCAGAGAGTGTGCATGTGTGTGATTGTGTGCCCAACAGCGACATAGGTGCATCCTCCTGTTTGTTCTACGTGGTAGGAAAGTAATTTCTTGTCTAAATCTGCCACAGAACAGCCTGTCCCTAGTTGCTGGCTCAGCTTGAATTTTGGTGAATTGAGCTGATGGGGTTACAGAAGGAGAGTGCCAAACCAGGCGAAATGGGAAATTAGCCCATCCTTAAATCAATGGCTTTCAGCTGCTATATTTGTTCTATATACAGATACAGAAGAGTGTGTAGACAGATTTTTGACATTTGAAAGACATTTCCTTTGTTGGCATTTGCAGAATAAATGAATTTTAAAGGAGTATTAGTTGTGTCTCTTTTCAGATGACACAGCTAAGTATTATAGTTAAAGTTTGAAATCTCCTTAAGTATGTTCTTCCAGTAGTTCCAGATCAGGTGAAAATTCCTCCTTCACAGTTCATACTACTTATCAAAAAATAATCCTATCATAAGATTTCCAAAAGTTACAAAGAGTCTTTAGTTTCCACAAAGTAGTGCTAACTTTTCAGTTTACTGGGTTCTGTGAGGTGTGTGGTATATAACTGACACACAGCTGTGGAAAAAATGTGCAAGTGGAACAATAAGTAAGTGTAGACCTTCAATAGCTCAAATTACATTAGCTGTTCATTTGCACTTGGATTTGCCAGGAACATTTTTTCAGCAAGTAAAGGCTCAATCTTTCAGTTTCAGCCAAACTCTTAATTATTTACATATATAATAGCAGAGGGGAAAGGGATTTAACAAAGACGTTTGCATCAGCTAAGCATACAAAACTTTTGCTTTCCTCCTGCTTTGGATACTTTTCCCTTAGACACTTGAAAGGTGGTTCTGCTCCAGAAATTAGATCCCTGTGCCCTTTGCTAAACCAAAAGGCAAACACATGACAAAACATGTCCTTGTCCTGTGCTCCTGGAAAAGATTCCAGGTGCACTTTTGTGTGTGCTGACCGTGTCAGCAGTTGCCTGCATTTTGGCTATACAATGAGATGAATGAGAGAACAACAGGGCAGGGAAAGAGAGCAGCAGGGGTTAGTATGTCAGAAATGCTTCTGTGTCCTGATTCTGGCTGGCTATGAGCATCTGAGTGACCTTTAGAAAAGAAAAAGGGTGAATAAGAAGACAGGGAACAGGTTCTGCCTGTCTGGAGGTAGGACAGTAGTTGGTAGTTGGCTTCTATCCATCTGTAACTTTTTTTTTTTTCCCCACATTCTGCTGTTAAACATTTGTCAGTACCATAATATTCAGGATAACATATCTGGCCTACTATTTCATGCAGTCTAATATATCATTGGTGGTTGTCTAAATCCAATTTATCAGATAAAAACATAACAATTTATGATGTGTCTTTAAAAGTGTAGATTAAAAAAGAAAAAAAAAAAGCTGGATGTTTGAGTGATTTTGAATGGAGATAGAGTAAAAATAGGCAAGTTGAGGCAAAAGCAAAAGGAAAACATTACATAAAATACATGTCAGGAAATGTAAATAACTAGATGAGACACTCCAGACTGTTACAGGCAAGTTGGAAAGTCAAGGAGAGAGCACAGTAAACTGAAGAAGTACATTGTGTGAAGACAGGAATTATCTTGGGAATTGCAAGGCAACGAGCTTAGTTACCCAGAAATACACGGGAAAGATATGAATCAGTATACAATAGTCTAGAGAATAATAAAAAACATTAAAAATTATCAACATAGTTGTATCAAAGTGAAAAATCATACTCAGTACTTTTCTTAGGCAGCATATCTGCTAAAGAATACAGGAGAAAACTTGCCTGGATTTCAGTAAGACTTTTTAACAGTTCTCTGTGAAATTTTCCTGATAAAGTAGGGAGATAATTCTTCTTGAAAGTACAATAAGGCAGAACTACATCTGGTTGTAAAGCAGCATTTAAGTCAATTTTTAATAATTTTCTGTCAGATTAGGGTACAGGTTTATGGAGGTATATGGAAGATTTGGGGACAGTCTGATCAGCTGGAAGACAGCCAAGTCTTTTCCAGGTGTTGTTCACATTAATGCTAAATGCTGTAAGGAAAAAGGAATATATTTATGATGTATGAGCAATTATGTGGAAAGTCAGAAATCAACAACAAATTGCTGTAAAATCAGGTAGATGAAACTCATACAACATAAGTTGTGTTCATACGTAATAATATTATGATAAGGAAGCAAAATTTNGAGAGGGAGAGGAGGAGGAAGTGTCGGGTAAAGGCAGAAAACCTTCCCCATGTAGAGTGCTGCTCCATGGAAGTCATGAAGGGTTACAACACTTTGTTCTGGCAGTGCCTTCAGTAGGTGCAGTTTCCATCTTAAAACATGAAATACAGGGCTTGACATGGAGGGGATTTGGGGTTGGTTGTGTCAGAAGTGATTTGGAACATGAATTTTTCAAAGAATTGGATTTTCCTACCCCAGACAAGGGAAAGCAGATTAAAAGACTACATTTCTCTGTGACTCTGATGACTGGGGAACTGAGAAGTGCACTGCAGAGACAATAATTAGTTCTCCATTATCCAGGATGAGTAGGGACGCAGGTAACTGGCAGAGCAGAAGGATATGGCTAATTATGTGATAGGCACAGAACACCCACACTTGATTTTGCAAGCCCTGCTTTGTCACTTCAATGCAATTCCCAGACCTTATTTTGTCAAATTGCCAATTAGAGCAGTGGGAAGCATAAAGGAGAGATTCTCCAATTTTCCAGACTTCTGGCCTTTCTTAACTAATTAGTAGTATAATAATTGTAATTAGTATGATGGGAGAAGTTCTTTGTCTGAATTTATTATCAGAGGACCGTTCTTAAAATTAAGAAGTACCCATATAAGCATGTTTGTACCACACTGCTCTTCTGCTGAGGGCATAATGGATTCAGCCTGATAAAAAGCAGTTTATGTCCCTAGTCTCCAAATATAGAAATTTTCTATTTTACTGTATGAAAAGAACAGCTACATGATAGAGTTTGTCAACAACAAAAAAATCTGCTTAATTGGTAAGAAATTTGGCAGCAGTGCCAAACAGTGCCAAGACAGTTTATGCCTAAATCCTAACAGAACAGTCTCAATAATAAACTGTTCATTAACAATGAAGTTGTATTAATGTGATATGTTCCATCTCTATGTTACACAGGGCTTGTTATGTTGTATTATTTGAATGCTTTGCAGTATTAGGTTGAATAGCTTCTGAAATTTAAAGTATCAGCATCAGGAGGTTGAAGCGCCTGCTGTCAGCATTTTGTGTCAGCCAGTCAATATGTCAGACAAACTTGGATTTTTTTTTCCTCCTTTTTCTCTTCTTGTGGCAGGGGAAACAGCCTCTAACTGCACTGTTGATAATATTTAGACAATATACCAGGGTGTGGAAGCTTTTTTGGAGGGGAAGAACTGAGGGGGGAAAGAGTGTGAGGGGTAAAAATGGAGAACTCCAGAGAAGAAGAAGGATGAGGAATGATTCAAAAACTTCCATCATATTTGTTGAAGGAGTTATAGAGGTTAATGAAGGACATTTGAGGATCCCCACTTTTTGCTTGAAATGAGGCTTCTCACCCCCAGTGGACGCCTTCTTTGTCACAATACAGGCAAGACAGTTCTGCTTCTTCATTTCTAGATCTTTCTCCTCTTCCCAGGTCATAATTTTTCCAAACATGTTGTGCCTTACAAATGCATACCTTCTAATTTTCCCTCATTTTTTTAAAAAGATGCCTCATTTTCTCTAATCCAAATCTCCTTTACCATCCCCTACCAAACTCAAGGAATCTCAGGCTTTACAATTTTAGGCACACATGAAAATGAATATTTGCTCTTCAACAACATTGCATTTCTCCATACAGAGTTATCCCAGCTCTATATAAAACATGACCAGCAGGACAACAATGTTGGGACGATATTATATGCAAAAACTCAATTTTAATCACTTGCATGCTTTGATTTTTTCTGTAATCCTGAAAAGACACTAAATTTGTCTCCCTCTGAACAAGATTTCTATACAGAAACGGAGTTACCTGGTGTGTCCTTCAAATGCAACCAAATACTTCCATCTCAGTTGACTCCCAGATCACCAGAATTTCTTTGCTGCCAAAGTATCACTTCTTGCCTCCTTTTCCCAAATTGCAGATGTCAATAGCATTCCCATTTCTACTGGATATAGTAGCTTTGAAGACCAAGACTCAAAATGTGAAATTTTTCTTAAAAAGAGACTACAAGCAGAGTTATGCACAAAAGTACAAAACTGAACTGGACACATTTCTTAAACTATTATTTGGTTGCCTGGTGGAGTTTCCCACTTAAAAGATTCCCTTCAAAAATTGAGAGTTAGATGACAAGGTCTTGACAGAATGTCTGCAATGTCTGAGGTCAATCAGCACCTGTGTGTGGTTTTGGCATGAAATAAAAACTTATAATTCTCACACCCAAATGGAAATGTCAGATTTCATATTGAGAAATAATTTTCTCCAAATTGCTCTACCTGAGGCCACTGAATAATCAATAATTACAGCACTCAGCTTTTCTTCTTGTTATAACTTCTCATTATTACTTCCCCCCCCCCCATGCAGAGACGTTTTCAAAATAGAAACTGAAAATTAAGTTCTGGTGGCTAAGAGTTACTTGACAATTACCCCAAATAAGGTGTTATGTTGTTCACTGGCTGAATTTTCTTGCCTGTATTTCAGGCTCTGCTCCACTCACTGCTCTATGAAACAGTGTCAAGGAACATGAACTGCATAAAACAGAACTTGGAAAAAACTTAAATAAGGATGGATTTAAAATTTAATCAAACTCTCTTAGTAATCACCCACTGCTGACAGATCTACAGCCAGTGAAAGGTCTGTTTTATCTTCCTGCTAATGCAGATTAGTCCTTTTTAAGCTCTTTCAAGCATTTTCATCAGCACCGAGCCCTGAGGCTTTCAGGCCACGTCTTATTTTGCCACTATAGATTAAAACATTGCTGAATGTGAATTTGCTCCAGATTAATATATTCAGGAAGCCTCCATATTTAATTTAATTTATTCTTTGTTCCAACAGTATGAATCATAGCTATTAATTTGTAAGTACTATATTACTGACCCAAGTCTAGTCTGATTGACCTTGAGAATCATAAAAGCTCTCTCTTTTTGGGATAAATGCTAAATTAAAATGATGAAAAAGACTGTTTCACTGTTACAAATTTTCAGCCGGCCACTCTGCTCAGCACTGAACTTCCATTATGTTTTCTGGTTCAGATAGCCCTTGGTTTGATTAATGAACATATTTTCAAATACAGGTTTGTTGATTTGCCAGCTCTGGTGTATTCATTCTGCCCAGTACTGATGGAGAGGTATTGCCTATATTTGCAGAATTTACCTTAAGAATGAGAGATCTGAGCAACTCAGGGCTGACCTGAACATCTCAAACATTGGATGTTTCTAACTGAGAGTCAGCGTGCATGTATTTCTAGAAGGCTGATGAATCAAACTTTGAAACTTTTATTCTCACATTTTATAAAAATAGATGCTTCAAAGCTGAGGCAAATTATCCTTTTAAATTCAAAAACAGATGTGAAAAAATCAGTCTTTCAATTTTTCTTAGTTTGAAAGAAAAATAAAGTTAATGGATACCATGTGCTTCTATTGAACACCTCTCCTGAGGAAAAAAGGGTGAGAAAGTTGCACTAATTCAGCCTGAAAAATGGAAGGCTCTGGGGAGACCCTATTGTGGTCTTTTTATATATAAAGAGGGCTAAAGAAGAAGGCAGAGACTTATCAGGATCTGAGGTGACAGGACAAGGGGCAGTGGATTAATTTGAAAGAGGGTACATTTAGACTGGACATAAAGAAGACATTTTTCATTATGAAACACTGAAACAGGTTTTCCAGAGTAGTTGTGGATGACCTGGAAAATGTTCAAGGTCAGGTTGGATGACACTTTGAGTGATCTGACCTAGAGACAAATGCAGGAGGGGATGGGGGGTTGGAACAAGTATCTCTGAGTGTCCCTTCCTACAAAACACCTTCTATAACTTTATGATTCTGTGATCCTATCCCAAGTAAGCTATGAAATTCACATTTCAAGTATCTACTGCATATTATTCAGTTATTTTTAAAGCATAAAATCTTTGGATTTGTCCAGATTTAAGAAAATCAACAATTTTCCAATTAAGTTAGTTGTAAAGCAACAAATAATTTAATATTATTGTATGTGCTCCCAGAAGATCATTCTCTAATATTTAATGCTGCAACTATTTCAAAAACTCACATGTTTTTTATATTCCTTCAGAAATATGAGTATGACATGCTAATATTTCTGGTGAAAAGCTGTGAGCTCTTAGACAGCATGTATACCCAGAAGATATTTTAAAGATTTACAAAAAGCCCCAATATCTGAATCTTTAGTCCTGTTGAAGAAAGAAACTTCAGACAATGGCATCTGGAGAACTGGCACGGTTTTATATGCTGCTTTTGGCCATGTGAATTTTTCTGTCTGTGAGAAATTTGCTGGACTGGACATATATGCTTTACAGCAGCCTTAGACTGATAATGCTGGCATTAGTTAATTTACACTGGCACAAGATTATGAATTTTAGACTGTGAATGAATCTCATTTTGTTTGTTCTTAACCATATTGTAGCACTTAGTGTCAACAGCGCTGCTTTTTAACCAGCTGTCAGCACAATTACCTAGCTTGTGATGTTCTGAGCAGTGGAGTAACAGACATTATACACACCTGTAGTTCTGTGGAGGTGAAGAACCAGGTTTTAAAAGGCTGTGATTGCAAACATACAAGTGATGTAGCACTTCTTACCAAAAACCAGTGGTTTCCTTATCTCCTATTTTTCTTCCTGTTTAGAAAGCAAGGCTTTCAGGGAAACAATGTCTTCCTAAACTAATGTGCATGCTCTGTCTGCTCTGCAGAACATAACAGCCTGTGGAATATTAGGCAGAAAATATTACAACTGTTTAGCAGTTTAAAAATATTTGCCTCACTTACTAACATGTGATCAAAACGGCCAAAGCCACAGCTGATATCAAGTTAATGTGATTTTGCCAAGGAAAGGAAATTAGGTAAAACATAAATCTACTAATTTGCGAGGGCCTGAAAAATTTCAGTGAAGGGTGTCTAACAAACAGCTGGATCTCCATTTCTGAAAATTCTCCAGAATTGAAAGACTGTCTTGGTTATCAAGCAGCCACAAAAATACTCAATCACTCAAAAATAATCAATGAGGTCTTTTAGAATACTAGCTTCATTAAAAAGATAGCAAAATATGCAATAGTGTGCTATTCCTTTTACTAAAGGAAATCTGCCCTATGAATTCTTGATGGTGCAGCTACTCAGGCAGGTGTCTGCTCCCCTCCTCCTTGTCTAGTAAGTCACAAAACGTGGGTATCAAATCCCAGGGCTCCCTTATCGATCTTGCTGGATGGCAGAGGATCAAAGAAGCTGCATCTGACCCGGTGCTATGGGCTGTCATGTGTCCAGCTCGTCTTCCCTGGTTTCAGTTCTACAGGTTGAATCCCAGGTGTGCACTGATGCACATAATTACTGGGGATCCTTTTCCCCCTCATAGAATGGATGGTTTGCCCAAACCTTTACTCACAATTTCAACAGTATGGGTTTCAACATGTTGTTACCCATGTCTACCACCATGACAGAAAATAAAATTATATATCTGCTACGTTTGTTTCTGATCCTTTAAGTTGCAACTCTTAACCAATGGCCAAACAGTTTTTCCTGGATTTCCACCAGTCTGAAGCCTTTAGCTTCAGGATTTCTCCTTTGTTTCAGATCTCAGGCCCATACTTATCCTGCAACCCTGAGAAGTATGCTCAAGCATGACAAGACCACCTTAAGTTTTTCGGAAATCTCAAGGCCTTTACAGGAGTTTCATAGAATATCCATATGTTAAAAACAAAGCCAAGTCTGTGAATGTGATGTGGCATTAGCTTTGAACTGCCCATCCAGATAAATTGCTTTAATTACCTCTGATAATTGTAGCCTGAGAGACTTAAGTCTTTGTAAGGATTCCTGCTGGAGATTCAAGAATTAGCAGGGGTTGTAGATCATTTCAAAGGCGGACTTTGCTCACAGTCCCTGTGTTTTGGGGGCTAAAGGATTGAACAGTATGTAGAAACCCTCCCTTGTCAACTTGTTTTATCATGAGATAACAACCCTGGCCACATGTAAGCTACCTGTAGAGATGCACCATCAATGGGAGGGCCAAGAAGCCAAAAATTTAGACAACAAGTACTTCTCGCAGTAAGAAACAGTTGGAGAAAAATAACAGGTAACATTCAAGAGAAATCTGGCTTGGGTACAGCAGTTGATACCAAGAACAAACTACTGCATTTTCTAAGTCACTAGCAAATACATATAATTTGGGTTGAATAATTAATAACCTGGAATATGAATCGGTGCCAAAGAGGGTTTTTATGAAACAAGTATCACACTGTTACAAGAAGCTGCACCCTTTTTTTAAAACAGCTCTTTGCAAGATTGAAAAGTCTGAGGTAGAAAAAAAAGCAGAAGTGGAAGCTGCCATTGTGCAAGAATAAGTGAGACCATGTTCACCATTAATTTATTGCAAAAAGGTAAAAGAGAAAAGAATTCTATTTGCATTTAAACATTCATCTTACAATAATTTTTAACATTTCATTAGGACACAGTTCCTTTAACTGCTGCAGAAATGGCTTAACTGTTAATCAAGCAGAGTTACCTCAAGCACTTTACATTAAGTGATTTGTTTTTTCTAAAGTGCAAATTGGTTGCATTTTTGTTTCTTTTTAATTCAACATTATAATTAGATTGTAATTATAAAGGCCAAATTTAATTTTATGAATTACAGCATGTGGATGTATGTATACTATTTTATAATAGATGTATAGCGTCTGTATATCCTTTGTGTAAACTAGACTGTATATAATATAGGGTCATCCACTCAAAAGATAAGGAAAAGGTCTTCCAGGAGAACTTATTTTGCAAAGAAAAAGCAAATCACCACTGGGTGCCACTGTTCTTCCTTCTAGCCTGTCTCATCTATCACTGCAGAATGATTTTAGCAGTGAAGGCCATGATCCAGAGCCCTTTCAAACTGTGGTAATGCTCACAAAGGCCTCAGCAGGACTTGATGAGGATCTAAAAGAACACGGCCCTTCAACAGAAATGTGCCCGTTGCATAAGGATTATAAAATATGGTAACTGCTTGTGCAACAAAAACTCTCTGGAATTTTATTCCACTGTTGTGTATGGGTTTTTGACAGCAGCAGCTTCCAGGAAATGAGTTACTAAGCAGCTCCTGAATTCTTGAGAAGGCAGGGATAAATCTCCTGCTCACTTCAGCAGAATCATGGGCAGCTCTCTTCAGACATCCAGTTCTTCACATCCAGAAGATGTGAAGTGTTTACTTCAGAGCACCCATGAGGAGCTGCAATCCTGTTTTCCATCCCTTCTAAGCTGCATAATTTGCTGTGCAATAGCACTAACACCCCCTTCAAAGAGGATGCACTGTGGCTGCAATTTCAGGATGCTGGCATTGTTCTCCTCTTGGATTCATTCTCCAATGGTAATATTGTTGATTTATGAAAGATTCAGAGTACTTAGAGAAGCTATTTCTTGGCTCTGTGCCTTCCTTTCTCTGTCTCCATAGAGTCCCAAGTTATGAAAGAGAAAGGGAGAGTATTGTCCTAAGCTTTTAAAGTCAGGTTAATGCTAAATGCCTTTGGCATTTTCTGAATCCATCCAGTATTATCAAATGGTACAACAAAGCTAGAAAGATAGTGCTCAGAAGCACCGTAAGTAACTAAGGAATGTAAGGCCAAACTTGTAAAGATTTTTATTTGTTTGATAATCAAACAGCAGGAATTTTCAATGTGCAAAGGTCAGTGGGGGGTAGATACATCCAGAACTTCCTGGGAGTTGGCAGATTCAGCATTGGGAGCTCCTGTGTTTAAAGGAATTGCCTGTCACAAGCTAGATACATAAATCTCCATGACAAACACAGGAAGGAGTCTTCACTTTAGAATGGTATTCAGGAAAGCCAATATACAGAGGGGAATTTTACTTAAATTCATATTTGGGAAATGCTGACAAAAAGCTCTCAACCCCTAGAAGTGCATGCCTCAACCCCCTAAAGTATAACTTATATAAAGGAAGGAATTATTCTTATAGAACAAACATTTTTATTGCTGGGCTACCTTTCAGCACCTAACTGTATTTGGTCTGATTTGTATAAAAGGAATATCAATTGAAAGAGACAATTTCTGTGTCCTCTGTCCTGTCTCCTTGAATCATAGAATTGTTAAGGTTGGAAAATACCTCTAAGATCAATGAGACCAACCAGTACCACAGCACTGCCACATTCATCCCTAACCCTAACCCACGTCCTCAAGTGCCACATCCATGGTTTTTGAACACGTCCAGGGATGGTGATTCCACCACTTCACCAGGCAGTTCCTTCCAATGTGTCACCACCTATCAGCTGAAGAAATTTTTCCTGGTATCCAATCTAATTCTCCCTGGCCCAGCCTGAGGCCGTTCCCTCTCCTCCTGTCCCTGTTCCCTGGGAGCAGAGCCCGACCCCCCGGCTGTCCCCTCCTGGCAGGGAGTTGTGCAGAGCCAGGAGGTGCCCCCTGAGCCTCCTTTTCTCCAGGCTGAGCCCCTTTCCCAGCTCCCTCAGGAATTCTCCATCTGCTTCCCAGCTCTGTTCTCTTCTCTGGACATGCTCCAACCCCTCAATGCCCCTTTTAGCACAAGGTCCTCTCTTGCTTACTGAGGTTTAGAGCAACAGCCTGGTGGCATTGAGTGTTTGGGGAAGTTTTGTACATTCCAGGCAGAGACACAAGGACACAAGATTTAAAGTGTGAGCAGAAGAGATATCATAGTTTTCAGTGGCATTGAACTGTGGGACACAGCGATTCTATTCCACTCCATTCTTTTAAATATAAGATAGTTTTGAACCAAGACTTTAATAAACAAAATACTGTTTAGGCTTTCAAAGATTAGACACAAAAAAAAATACTTTTGTGTATGTCTCCTGTTAAAATGTGTCTCTGGGGAGCAATTGGACTCTATGTGTCTGATAAATTTTTGCCGATCAGAATGTACTTTCGGCTTTTCTGAAAATATCTTCCTAATACTTGCTTCTGTGTTTCCCAAAGCAGTATATCTCCTCAGTACTGTCCAGATCAAGGGCAATTCAGAGGTATTTCAATGCCTTCTTCTTTTATTCTTAATTTGTTCAGTCATGAAGCCAGGGAGCCAGGTTACTCCTTGCACTATAGAAGAAGCTGAAGGCTTAGCTGTATTTATTTCAAGCCTGATGTAATTAGCCTGATATAATTCATAAGAATCTTCATCTCCTCTCTTGAACACAATGGTAGATGCAGTTAGGCAGAACTGATTCAGATGAAATGTGGAGAGAAAGCAGCAATTGTAAGGCAAAAAGAAAAAAAGAAAGTATTGTTCTAGGTTGATAGAGGGGGGGAAAGGATGAAACTACAGCTTAACATAAGGTTAAATATTGCATAGACTGTTAATTTTGTACAACTGAATTATACCAGTGAGAAGGAGAGAAAAAATATGTCTTTGAAACAGTAGAACAAAACTCCATAAAATTTACAACTCTGAACTTAAAATTTACAAGCATCACAGGATCAAAGCAGACTTTTTTTTTAAAAAAAAAATCATAATAAATAATCTGCAACCTGAATTTCAGATACTCAGAATCACTCACCTAATTTTATTTTAATGTATTGTGCCTGGATTTTCCTTCATTTAGATGGACAAACTTTTAGTTAGGCAGAGTTGTTTGGGTGGTTTTTTTATTAAAAAAAGAAAACCACAAAAACCTGTGAATTATTTAATCTGAGGGGATATTTGTTGAGTATTAATGTATTCAAATATACATTTGCTGTTGGAGTTGGATAGAACCGCCTGTCTTCGCTTTGCAATCCTTGGTGTCACTTGAACTGCTCATGTGACAACACTCTAATATGAGAGGAGACAATAGGCATTGTTGGTCTCATATATTAATAAATAAGAGCCACAGTGTGTGCAAACAAAGGCTGCTTCCTGGAACACTGTGTCACACGATTCCCAGGGTCAATCCTGATGGCTTTGCTCTGCGGAGATCAATGGGCTCCATTCTCCTGGCATTAATTTTACACCACTGTAGAGACGTTGCTGGTGCATAGTCCCAAATTCTGACCTCAGCTCTGTTGGTGTCACTCAGATCAGAAATGACCTACAGATCTGAGGGCTGTGTCTGGCATCAGCCCTAGGCTCCCTGACCAGGCTTGTGTGGGCAGGGGAAATAGATGCACTGGGCATCTTGGCAGAGCTGTAATTAGACAGTAAAATCTGTGTGAATAACCACAGAAGTGGCGAGAGAAGAGATCTGGAGGGTTATTAGCAAGTGTTCCATTTTTCTACCGAGCAGGGAATTAATGAAAAGAACAAATACTATGTGACTGGCTGTGGGGATTACCACCCCCATGCTTTTTCTCTAAACTTAGATTTAAGTCACACTGGAGATGAGCGTTTTGCTTTCTTGCATGTGTGCTTTTGGGTGTTCTTATTGCTGAAAGGGCTCCCTGGATTTTTGGATTGCCAAGTAATAGATGGTAAAAGGCTACCATATAAAAAGAGCACCAGAAATAGGAGAGTTTTCTCAGAAACAACAGGCAATCTGAGGTTTGCACCCTTAACTGATACTTGCCACTTTCTAAATATTTCTAATATTTATTTTCTAGAATGCTAATGAACATACATGAACATTACTCCTCAAAAAAAAAAAAACCAAAACAGACCCCAAACGAAAACCAAAAAACCCACAAACAAACAAACAGAAAAACCAAAACAAAGACAACCAAACAAAAAAAGTTAAAAGGAAGGTCTCTGATAGCATACCTATTACATAGGAATACCTGCTATAAAATGGTGAACCAGTTTTTGTTCTTTTTAGGGAGGTTGGAATAGACAATCTTTTAGATTAACCTAAATCATTCTGAAAATGAGTGTGTGCTTTTAGGAGGAGGGTGAGTGTGTATATGATTCGACACCAAAACAAGGTTTTTAAACTTTTAGTATTATTTTCTTCTCCATTACTCATCCACATATCCTGCATTACCCCCCAACTTCCTCACATTATTTGCATATGCGTCTAATACAGAGTATAGCAGTGCCCCAGGAAACATTTCTCATTTAAAATCAGTTTAGTGAGAAAAGCAGACAGAGCCCTTAATCTTGATGGACAACCTGAGGAGAAAAACAAAGGGAATATTGGATTGGGAGATTTTACCAGGAAGGAGGAAGCCTGGAATAAACCGAATCCTGGTCCTGAAATCCCCCTGGGGTTCTGTATTTATAAAACTTTGCCAAAATATATAGTACAGATTGCAACTAAAAAACACCATGCTTTGTAGATGTCTGGTACTGACAAACCCGTACGTGTTAATTAATTGATCTGCAGTCTGCTCAATATTAATTAACATGTAAGTTTATGAGAATGTCCAGACAACCTAATTAAAAGTGGTGGGTTTTATTTTGGTTTTTGTTTTGTTTTGTTCTTTAAATACATCACTAATAATTCAGCACTAGTTAGGGTAAGAAAATAAAAAAATAACAGGAATGAGTTTTTACCAAGATTCTTATCTTTCAAATACTAAACAACATGGGTTTCCATCATCTGCTTTGTCTCCAGCCTCAGTCTGTAGTGGGTTTGAACAGACTGTTCAAGTTCCAAGAAATTCTGTTGCTCTTGAGAGTCTCAGAAAGTACATGCCAGAAGGTTTGTTTCCTTTTGGTCTTTGACCACAGTCAAACAGACAAGATTAATGCTAGGAAGAGCTGCAACGCATCTTCCTTATCTCTGATTTTATCATGAATTTGTACCTGCCTTTGTGTCCATCAGGCTCCTGAAGACTCAAACAAGACCTTGGCACAGAGTAACAGATACTGTTGTAACATATATAATTCATTAAAGGTTATCAATATGGCCGTGTATGTATATATTATCAGAATGATAATCACAGTCCATATTTATCTAGTTCTGCTTGTCTATTGTGTCTTTTTCCATACAACACCATATTCTTGGAAAACTTTCAGTGTACTGCTTGATAGAAATATATAAAATCCCGAAGAAAATAAGAAAACTGCATAATCACTAGTAACATAAGAACTGACTGGTTTGTGAGTTGTCCAATTAATTTTTCCTCTGAGTGATGTTGACTCCTCTCTCTGTATCAGTACAAACAATTATGAAGATCAAGGTCAACTCCACAATAACATTTGAGTGGAACCACTCTTCCCTCCTCTTTTGCTCCTCTGAGTTCATGGCATAATTAATTTTTTTAAGAAAATAAAGACAATTCTAACAAGTTCCACATTTCAGGCAACTGTCTCTCCCAGACCTCAGTAAGTGTAGCAAAGTTTTTCAGGTGATTATGGAACCCAAATAAATACAGACCAACCTTATTTTTCATGAAATGCTGAAGGCCTAAGGTGTGCCATATTCTTGTCCTGCTCTACTGGCTCTGATTGGGAAGATTACTGATAATACCTTGGATATTTCATCAAATTGTGTAATGACTCCAGAATACTTGATAGAAACAAAGATTAGTGCTTGGTTGTGTCAGTACTCTATTTAGGCCAGTGCCCATTTAGACTGTTTTCCCTCTATTTCTTTGTGAGTTCAGGTCTACAAAAGCAAAGCAATATTTCAGCTTGTGCATTTCTAGGGGATTATTGTTCTTGACGGGTAGTTAAACATCATTCAATACATGCAGTGCTTGCCTAAATATGCACTGCCTATTGTGTTTTAGTGTTTAAACAGAGCACTGTGACGATAAGCTTGTTTGAAATAAGGTAGTCTTAGCAGCAGTGTTTATGTGTGAAAGTGGATAAACACCATTATTTCTGTGGAGCCAGAAATGGAATTTCTTCTGTAGAGCTGGTTCTGCCTGAGCACACACTTAAGTTTTGTGTCATAACCAGCTGATCACAGAGTCATGAAATTGTAATTATTAGTGACAGAGAAACCTATTAGGTAAGTCCCGTGGGGACCAGCAACAAAACCACTGACAGTAATCTCTCATAATAAATGTAGTTATACAGCTAATGTAAGTAATTGGGACTTTCTATCTCTCTATCCAGTTAATTCTGCCTGAATGCGGGCTTACGTTTTGTATTATACCTAGATGATCAGAGAATCCCAAAATCAGAGTTATTAGTGATAGAAAAAACTCATTACGTAAGTCTCCCAGGGAGCAGCATGGCATCATTGACACAGTAATCTCTCATGATAAATGCAGTTATACAGCTAATTTTAGTAACTGGGTCTTTCTTCAAACAAATTTGTTACTTCTGAGGCCATTTGGATCTGATGTCACTACAAGAGAATTGTTCTGCAGCACGACTTTGGCTTTGTTAGTGAGGAAGGAACACGAACACTGGTACAGCAGTGCTGTATTTGGAGCAGAATATTGGCTTAAAGAGAATGGCAAAGATACAACAAATCAGCTTTTGTTCTTGTTTTTCCAGGCAGGATGTTTGCCTCTGCTAACAAATTACATAACCAATGGCTTTGCTTAGTCTTAAATGTCATGCACTTGGTGGTGTGAATGGTGTACACAGCTACACTTGTGCATTCAACACACAATATAGTTTGTGTTTCTTCCTCTTTTCCTGTGGATTTTTAGGGCTGGGCAAATCATTTATATCATGTTCCACTTGAAACTTTCCAAGGTGCCTGTACCTTCACTGGGAAATAATCACAGGTGAAATGACAGCCAGTCAGTGTGCATGCAGAAATCCAAGCTGCTGCAAGACAGCCGCACATAAATCATTTTCTGGGTGCCATGCACACACAGGCCTGTCCCTGGGTACCATCACTACAACAAGCAGCTTATCTCAGGATTTCTCAGCCTGGAAATCATTGTCTCATTCCAAACATTTCTGCAGAAAACAATGAGCTAGCCACCCTGCCAAGCCAAGAGACTGAAGAAACAAATGCTCCAGCGCAGAATGGCCCTGCTTCTGACAGCCAAAGGTGTTTGAAGCCCTGATGTGGAGCTCCAGTTCCCTGCGGCACAGTTCAGCTCAGTCTGGAATCCTGTGACCAGCAGGATTTTGCCTCTCCCAGGATGGGAGCAGGTAGAAACAGGAAGGCATTCTACCTGCCTAAACAGCATCTCCCTGTGTGAAAGGTGGAGACAACCAAATAAAAGGCTAAAGCTGACCCTCAGGTTGTACTTTGACTGAGCCCAGGCCCTGAAAATCTGGTGTGACCATGTTCTATTAAATGCTGACAGTGGGGTTATGTTCTTCCCCCAAACAACTGAGAGCTGTCAAACTTCTAGGCAGCAGTTATCTGATTGCTCCTCTGCTGCTAACAGGGTTGCATCTGCATCATGTTTTTGGTACTGGCTGTAGAGGAGACCCCAGGGGACACCTTTGGAGATGTCTGTGTTGACCAGATTGCCAGGAAGAGGCAGACCTGCGGTGACACGTGATCTCTTACAGTTATCCTTGGCCTTTCCATCAGATCTGTGCGTTGCCAGCTGGTTTCCTTGATTCTGTTACCACTTCCTGCTGCTGCGACTCAGCTCTGCACAGCAATTTCCCTGTTGGAGATTAAAATCCTTATATAAAGCCAGTGAGGAACCTAGATTTTGATGTAATCCTCCTTCAGATGTGAAAAAAACAGATATATTGCCTTTTTTTTTTTTAATTGAGGCTGAAAGATGTGTGATCTGTTTTATTTAATACCAGACAGAAGAGTGTGAGTAGAGGAACTTACAGTTCGGAGGAGCTTGTGGAACGGGTGGGAGGAAAATGAGGTGTCAGGTTTTGTGATTGTAGTGTCTGCACGTTTTCACTGTGATTATCTTTTGTTATCAGTGTTCAGAAAGAGTAATTTGAGGTCTGTCCTAGACCTAAGGGTATGGTGACCAGGTTGACATGCATGATTTTAAGATAAAAGGCTGTAGGAAAGGCAGAATACTAAAAACAGTAAATAGTAAGAATAGTAAAAATATCATCCTCAAAACACCTGCAAGAATTAAATGTCACTTCGCTGTGGATAGTCATCAAATCTGTATGCAAGCTACACAGTATCAACTGTTAATTGAATGATTTTAGCTGGTAAAATGAAAGAGGAGACCAAGATTTACACACACGAGTTCTACAGTGATGAAAAATGAGACCGTCAAGCATGCACAAATAATAAAGACCTTGGGTTTCCTGTTGTTCTAAAAGACAACCTAGAGCATAACATCATAATATGCTCAATAAATGGTGATTTAGCTATAATTTCAGAATAATGCCACTTTTTTTTTCTGCTTGTGCTGAATGACTTCCACCCCACACAAGTTCCTCAAGGTTATTGCACCTCAGAAGTCTTAACATATACACATGTGGCTTATATAGAGACTAAAATGCAAGTCACAAATAACCACCTGATCCACATAGACAAGTTTTATCAAGTCAGCTTAACTACATTTAGTAATCTGAAAGAAACAAATTAAAAACCAAAAACCAAATCAACCAAAGAAACAACAACAACAACAACAACAACAAATCAAGCTGATTATATAAAACAAGGCTTTCAGATTTAAAGAAAATAGGAAATGTGAGTACTTCTTCTAGCTTAAAAAACTGACAAAATAATTAATACAGTGTCACACAGCTTTAGGTATTAGAGTTCATGTTATCTATGAAGGCTCCATCTCCAGCCAGTTGAAAGATACAGAGGAGCCAGAGGTCTACTCATCTAGTTCTGCTACAAGTGTCTAGGAACTGTCCTTGTTTTTGACAAACAGAGACAAAATTTGATGAGTGGGAATAACCACACGCACAGATTCCAAAACTGGTGTGATAGCAAAGAAGAGACAATAATTAGATAAAGGACAAGGAGATCTAGTATTTTATGAGCTGCAAAAGGAATGTATACAACATTTCAGGCGAATGATGCAGGTTCAAACAGTGGTAATATGAATGTTTTTAACCACTGACATCTTTTGGCCTGTTGCAGATAAAGGAAAAGATGTGTTTAGTGCCTGAGATAAGAGATGGCCTTGTTTCCGCAGGGACGAATTAGTGCACTTCAGGTAAATCTAACACAGAGATAGAGTATGCCTGAGGATATAACACAGATTTGCCACATTAACCATTGAAAGTAGTTTGCCCAAAGTCTTTTTCATAATGAGAAGCCTTTAGATACTTCCATGCATAAAAGATAACACTTAAAACACAAAAAGACACAATCATGGAAGAAGAATATTTAGGAAAGAAGACAGGCCTGTGGGGTAAATAAAATGAAAAATCAGGACGGCAGTTAAAGCTTTTTATTAGTTATCACATACATAACATATCCTGTAACACCACCAACAAAAAAAAAAGCCTTTTATTTGAAAATAGTCCTGCTGGAGAAGTCATACTAAAGATCTTGTCTTAACTGCATTGGTTTCTAAATCCTGGCATTTGTGTTTCCTGGCGCAGACAGTGACTGAAAGTTTTATTATGCCCCTCAGAGGTGTAACTCAGAGGCTGGTAGCTGATAAAATTGTTTCCGCAAAGATCCTCTGGTACGTTCAGGCCTAAACACAGTCATTATTCAGCTATTCTCTGGAATTAATGGAAGCTGTGGTAGCATGGCAGATTTTGGTGGTACATTGTCATTTTTGACTTTGAAGCACTGCAATGTAAAATCCCTAGGAAATTAAAAGCAGTTTGTTGAAGCAAGAAAATGGGGAGGAAGACATGGGGGAGGATGGGAAACTTCTGTGCCTGGAAATATCTGTTCTATGCAGGGGTTCACAGAGTATTTTAAAAATTCTTTTGTTAGTTACATTGTCAGCCCTGGATAAGATTTGTGACCTCTCTATGGTTTAGCTGAGACTTGTATTTGTCTCAAAAGTCACCTCCTTCCGTCCTGTGGTGTAACATCTCCCAGACTTGCCTGGAGCTTTATCTTTATCTGATATTGAAAGTAGTGCAGATTGCATCTTTGTCGGCTGACAAGTGAAGAAAATTATCAAAATTGGTTCATGGAATGGAAAGCAACATTGTACACAATTTTCTTCTTTGTTCCTTGATGATTTGGTCATCCTTTCTTTAGCACTGACATCTACAGACTCCTACCATCGTGTAGGTCACAGGTTCTATATATACGTAACAGTTTATCACATTAAGCTGTAGTAGCATCTCGAAATTAAAGGAAAAATGAAAAAATATAGCCTCTCTGTAATTTATCAGCAACTCTGTGTTTCACTAGCTAATTAATTCATCACTTTTCTGGTGAATTGTTTTTATTATTCTCAGATCAAACAGAACAGAAATGCCATTATGTTTGTCCAATTGTAGTGCTGAGATTTTTTTAAGCTCAAGGAAAAATGCAAATTGAATCCAATGTTGGCTGAACTTTTGTGAATTAAAGCTCAATTGGTAAGGCCAACACAATCTAACTCGTAAGCTCCATTGTGTTGCTAAAATCCTCCTCCGACCTGTAGCAACATTTTTCTTAGCTTTTTAAGAACACTAAAATAAGTTCTGTTTGGTTTGTCCCACTAACAGGCAAGTCAAAATTCCTGTAAATTCCCTTCTGAAGATTCTTTTGCCTAGAAATGCTTTTTGGGAAAAAATTTAAAAAGAAAAAAAATTAGAAGTAAAGTAGATTGTTACAATTTATAATTAGATTACACCAAATTTGGGACAAGAGTCAATGTATTCAAGGACAAGGCTGCCAACTAGAGAGACCTGAACAAATGGAAGGAATAAGACAACAGGAACCTTATGAAATTCAAGAAAAACAGACGCACATTCCTGACCTGGCATTGAATAACCTGGTCTGATCATGCCTATGAGCTGCTAATTGGATCAGGGACTTTTGAAGCTCCCTCTCAGTCTGAATTATCCTAATCTGTTATCACTTGGCCCTATGATTAATTGTATTTCTTCAATACATTAATAGTCTTTAAAAATATGTTTAAATATATTTTTAATTAAATTTACTTTTTTTTTAAATATCTGGCAAGCCTTGTAGTAGAACATCCTAATTATTAATCATTAAAATTACTTGTTTTCCTTGTTGATTGTGCTTGATCTCTCAGTTCCTTTATCTGGAGTGATGTATGAAAGTATCTTGGCACTGGCTGTGCAGACTGAGAAAGCCAAGGTAATGTTCTTGTTTTATCTCCTCATCTCTTCTCTGATGTGAAGGTTTTATTAACTGCCTGACCTGCTGCAGTTAGTTAATATGCACCAAACCAGTTTTCACTGCAAGCCCCATACAAGAGGAATATCACATTGATGGCATCTTTCTCTGATTTATCAGCCGAACCCAAGCCAAGGGGCCCTGCGGCCTTCTCTGTCCCTGCTGTGTCCAGCGACACTGGGCTGCCATTAATAAAGCCAGGCTGTCAGGTCAAACCCAGAGGAAACTCACAAACCTCAGAGAAAACCACTCCTCCAGCTGGCAACAGCCTGACCACATGGCTGCCAGGAACCTGTAAGTGGACTTTGGGAAGCTGTGATTAAGCAGGCGAGGACTTTGGAGCAGATACGGAGCGGCTGTGCAGGCCATCACGCCGCCAGGAGTGACAGGAGCAGGAGGGTGGTGGCGGCACCTCCCTCACTTCAGCATCGCTGCTGCTGTCCTGGTGCTGCCTTTCCCACAGGGGTTACGGGCTGGGAAGAGCCAGCTCCGTTTTGTTTTGCTTGGTGTCACCGTTTATTGCTCAGAACCCGCTGTGTTCCTACCCAAGGGTGCAGCTCGGCAGCAGAAGGGGCCTCAGGTTTGCCCTGTCTTTTCTTGGAAGGATGGCAGGCCCATGATGGAGCAGGAGGCCAAGTCCTTCACAGGGAAGAAATCCCTGGAAAGTAGTTAACACCTATTTTAATCAAGAGTTGTTCAAGTATTGAACATTGAATCCCTGAGAGCAGGAGACATATCTCCGGCAGGCTGTGTGTGCAGCATGTTTCCATTTAAATAAAGAAGCCTATTTTTAGAAATTGCATGGAGCTGCTGTTCCATAAGAGTGGAAATTTGCATGAATACCCAAGACCCAATTTTGCAGTTTCACGCCTTTGTGTAAGGAAGAGGAGAAGTAACCTGCTGGTCCCCAACACCAGCATCTCTAGGCCAAAATATGTGTGGGGATGATACAAAAAAAATAAACTGACACAACGCCAAGCCTCAGGTTAAACTTTGAAAGTAGCATATAAAAAACTCAAAAAAAGGGAGGCTTAGCATGGGTGAAATTGTAAGTGTTTATGGTTGTTTTGCTCAGTAATGAATCCACAGACAGCAGAACACCAGAAACAAATCCTTCTGCACCTGCATCATCTCCAAGGCCTGTGGAAAAGCAGGGGGATCTACACTTTTGCCTCATCTGACAGACAACTTTGTGAGATAGTGCAGAACTGCTTCTGCAACCCACTAAATCCCAAAAAAAAAA
>WBMY01005425.1:309361-326581 GCA_013397315.1 Donacobius atricapilla | reverse complement strand
AAAAAAAAAAAGGCACAAAAGCCATATTTAACTGCAAATAATGCCCAGTGACAGTCTGTGTGGGTGCAGGTAATTACCATGTTTTCTCCATGGTGTGAATTCCTCCTGCCACCATGGCTGTAAAACTGAGTGTGAAGGAAAGCTTACCTGGAAGCCAGGTTTTTATGGGATGCAAAGTAGGATTCATAGTAGGGGGAAAATAAAAAGACAACTTGTATATTTAGCCATTCAAATAAACCTTAATTTTTAATCAAGATCTATGTGGGGTAAAATTAACATTGTTAATCCTAATTCAGTTCTTTGTGCAGAACAGCCTCATTTCCATTTTGGATTACTGGGAAGTGATTTCAACAGATTTCAAAAGAAGATAAATATTGTGGATGTGGTTCCTAATATTTTTTCCTTTAAAATTGTTTTACATAAAACTAAAATGTCAATTATAATTTTAGCCTGCTAGCTCTAATCAGACAGATTTATAAGATCAAGTGTCACAAAGAATATTTGGAAATAGCTGTCATTAAAGGAGAATCTTTGAAACAGTAATATATTCCAGAAATCAGGCACGTTCCAGAATAGCATAAAAGAAGAGGTTCCCAGTCCTGAAAGCCCAGGAGTAAGTCTCATCCATGGTAACTACAGTAAAATAAAGAAATTTGTGCCAAACCATTTTGCCTGAGCTACATGTAGTCATTTAAGGACAGCATTGCAAAACCCAAATATTTGTCTTCCTTGAGACAAGTTATGTGATATTTCCTGCAGAACATTTGCACAAAGAATCTAAAGATCCAGTATGAGCAGGAAAAAAGCATGACATTAATCTAACATATGCAGCTCTTTTTTACCCAGGAAAATTCTTTCAAAATGTTAAACATTTCATAGCTGCGGATACAACCATTTAGCCAATTTTCAAGGAAAACTAAATTAAACACTGAAAAGAAAAACAAGCAGAAGAAACCGTGCTTTTAAGCAGAGCTTACAACCTGGGAAAGAACAGCAGACCACATTTGAGAACAGATTAATTTATCCTTAGCTAATTACCCTGCAAGGTTCAGCTGAGCTGCCAGCACCACTAACAGTCAAGACATATCACAATGGGTTGTTCTGTCTGTTTGATAAACTCATTCACTGAACACATTGATTTCTGGCTGTGCATGTACAATAAAACCTAGCATTCCACAGAGCTACTACTCATCTCATTCAGATCATTTTCTGCCTTTTTGTTATGGCTCATTATTTTCAACCCAGTTTTTGCATCATTCTTTCTAGTTTGGGGAGAATTCTGACAGTCAGGACCAGTTTGCTTTAGTTCTTGCTCTGCCACTCATTATCTCTGCAGTTTTAACAGCACTGACTTCAGCTGGCCTGCAAAACTTGAATAGTATTTAAAAGTCTCTGGGGGTCTTTTAAAGTATAAAGAAATTCTCACAGTGAAACGGACATATATTGCACAGGGACATAAAACTGTAACATCCCAGAGTGTATTCATTTAGTTGTAATATCCCATGGCAAGCACACAGTTTGATTCTGATCTGACATATGCACTGGAAAAAAAGTCATAATTCAGCAAGAAGTCAGCATCCTTTTTTGTCTTTTCGGTTATAGAGCATCAAAAGAATTGAAAAATTCATGGAAAGAGTGTGAAAATCACACAAGTTTTCCTTTCTTTTAGTTACTTAATAGGGCATACATAAATACAGGGAAAAATTGAAGTAATTAAACCTAGTGTAACTTTTTTGACTTAACAATGAATAAATTACACTCTCACTAAAACTACTGCCTTCTGCAAAATCAGACAGTGCTTTCACTATCAAGCAGTCAATACGACTGACATTAACAAGAATCAAATCAGGTTCTTCATACTGAAAGCTTAACAGTTTGCTGAATCTTAGTTGAAATATGGTGACAGCTTGCTTTGAATGAAGGTACACAATGAAGTTTAGTTGGGATATTATTTCCTTAAAAGCTAGTCCTTTGATTCAGAGCAGTGTTTTAATTTTAATTTCTATTTTTGCTAAACAGTAAGACCTTAAAGAAAAATTATTTCTTTAAAGCCTGAGATAAAATATATCTTGCTATCTGCAGAATAAGAACATACTTTCTTTTTAGGAGTATAACAAAACTAGAAAGTAAACATTCTTCTCACTCTGAGCAAAGAAGGAAGCATACTGTTCATTGGATTAAACCAAAAACGAATCTTAAAAAAATTTTAAAAATTCAGTGTGTTTTAGACTGTACTCTGACTGCTACTCTGTAGCAGAAGAATAATAATCAGAATAAATAATCTGTAAAATCCCCAAACTCCACCGCATGTTGATGTTGGGTGTGTCAGCAATGTCTCTGAGTTATTACTCGACTACTCCTGTTGCACCAAATTTCTTACTAATTGAGACACAGCAGGAATATCAATGATTATTGATAGTCCCCCTGGTGTTGTGGTAACATCAGTCTTTCAAAGTACATAATTACTGGGAATAAAAATCACTAGTTTGGCTCAAATTGCAGTGAGAGTGTTTGGTGACATTTTTGAAAACAATGTGTAAAGTTCCTGCCTTTACATTGCTGAAGGCTAGTGTTGGCTGTTTTGATATATTCTTAACAGAAGAATAGCATTGGCTCATGGCATTAAGGGACAATAACAGCCTTCAGCTGGCCTCTGGAACCATCACCCATTCTGTTGACATTATCTTTTGGCTGTCTGCAATTGATTTAAAATCAAACAATGATGTTACATAATGTGCACTTCATAAAATTACTCCTGTTATTAAAGTTCTCAGCTGACTTTGCCTGCGTATGCAGCCACTTTGTAGCTGGTCTAGAAAGAGCCCTCAGATGAAGTTTTCATCAGATTGTCAAGGGCTACATCTTCATTTCTGAAGATCTGCATCAATGCAAATTCTACAACTGCATTAACTCAGCTGATCTGACACTGAACTTGGGCATTTGTGGTCGGACACCTTGCAAAGCTCTACAGAAGATGCTGTGTTGTCAGTGGTGCTGTCACTACTCCATTAGGACAAAAAAAAAATGCACTCTAAGTTAACACAGGTTTTTCCAGCCCAGATGTCCTTGCATTAGTCAAATCCAGAGATATTTTGGAAATTTATAACAGCATATTGCAGCCCTTAGTCATAATTCTCCAATTTTTCCAAGCCAACATTGAGAGCCCGCTCAGGAGTTTTTTGTTCAGATGCCTATTCATTCTTGAATTGGGCAAGACTGAGAGGGTAAATAACCTTCTTCTATTTTCCTTTTTTTGTTATGGTTTGGTTTGGTTTATTTTGTTTTGTTTTTGTTTTGTTTTTTGTTTCATTCAAGGCTTTATAGTCCTTAATTGTGTTCCTCCTTAGTCATTTGTTTTCCTGAGGCTGAGATGTGTGTACAGACAAACTATTCCATATCTTTGTTATTCTTTTGCCTATTTCTCCATAATCTTTGGTTCTAATATATCATTTTAAGATGTGTAAGGCCTTAAAATAAGAAGAAATACACACAATATTCAAATTCATGCAATATTCAATGTCATATGTAGCAATACTGTGTTATATATGGTAAAACAGGGAGACATTCTGCAGTTCCATGCTTTCTTTTATTGTTAACAAGAATGGACATAATGTTTTCCCAGAAACAGATAAACTATCATTAACTTAAAGTACCCACCCTGGTCGTTATTACTTAACTTGGAGTCACTTGCTGCACATGTACATTTAGGATAATTTTTTTCCCCTGTGCTTTTATCTACACCGCATTTGCTCAGTTATTTTATTGACCACCCTTTTTCGTTCCCTGCTTCCTTATAGCTTGTTTTTACTGACCTGAATAACTTTAAATTCAAGAGAAAATTGCCACTCTGGCATCACTATTTTTCTCAAATAATTTATTAACATGCTAAACAACCTGTCCTACGTCATTAGAATATATTCTTTTTCTTCACTGGAGCGTGACCTACCTATAACTGCATTTTGAGCTCTCAGCAGAGGAAGGTTCTTAAATTCTCTCAGCACTGAGCTATTTAGACTGCAGCAACTTTTTTTTTTGTCTTTGCAAACCGAGCAGTTACCAAACCCAGCTGAAGTTGCACGTGGTCTAAAACGGACATTTTTTTCTTGTCTTAACTACTTCTGAATGTAAAGGAAGGTTCACAAGAGCTGAGGCCTTATCTAGCCACCACAATCTGTCATATTATCACTCTAATGGCTCTGGGAATCACTCTGCCCATAAAACACTGGCATAATTCAAACAGTCTCAAGTGTTCAAGTGTTTGATGCAAAACACACTTTGAAGTTTAATCATGACCATAAACAATTATTGCTTCCCAATGGTGCACGTGTTCAAAGATCATGTATTCTTTGTGCAGTTCAATGTGTGAAAGGACAGAGATAGGAGGGTTTTCCCCATATTTTTATCTCATCTATGACCTGCAAAGATTTCCTGCCCTAATAGGTCGTACTGATTTATTTTTTACTGCTGTACCCTGAAAAAAGTAGAATCCTGCTTTATCATAGAAAAGTTTTAGTTTGCAGTACCACTAGAAAGCTTAGCAGTACTGGAAACTAAAATCTTGAAAGGTGACTACTATGCAGAGGGAGGGCAGGAGAATCAGGGGGGAAGGGGTAATTTTACAATATTAACTTAAAACACTTTTAAAAACTTTAAGACTTTTAATGGTCCAATATAATACATATAATTACACTGTAATTATATCACAGTTACAAGGTGTATAATTGTGTTGTAAATGCATCAAAAAGGAAAGTTTAGACCACTGAATAAGTATTTTAATAGTTTATTTTTTTAATTATTTAAACACGACACAGGAATTGCAAAGAGCTACATCTTAATATATGTTACAAACTAGGAGTCTTCCCAGATCATTAATACAGTGGAATTGCATTTTCAAATGTAACTAAGTATTCCAATTCTTTTTATTATTTTTTCAGCTCTGGGGGGCTAATAAGCTGGTAACTAAAGCACACGAGCAGAAAAAATTCACAAAATTTGTAAGTTTTTAGTAAACCTTAAGAGTAGAAAATTGTCTGCCTATTCACACCACCATGTATTTGTTTTTCTTTACAAAGAGGAAACCTGGCTCAGGGCTCAGATTTGCAAGGTGGGCAGTCAGGATGCCATATATAAAACTGGAGGGGCTAATGTTTTACTACAGAGTGTAGAATTATGCATGTCTGTAGTTATCAAATTATCATAGTTGTTATTAAGTCCTACTTATTGATTATATTTTTTTAATATACAGGAAGTTAGAACTGGAAAATTTAATTATTTTTTGTGTTTGCAATCTACTGTTACTGTTGCTAAAATTTAATATGAGGTCTGAGGGCAAACTGACTGACTGCACAGCAGCTCAAAGTAATGAATTTTGGTTTTCATTAAACTCCCTTCCTGAAGTTTCTTCTTCTGTAGAGCCGTATATGCAGTCAACTCTCTGTGTCATCAAGAATTTAATGAAATCACAAAACTCTTCAGAAATTTTAAGCTAAACCTAAAGTGTGCTAAGCCAAAGCCACAAAACCAATTAGTACAATATGACAGTAGCAAACACTTTTAAAATTCTATCAAATAGATACTCCTAATGAAAAGCATCACAGTGGATGGCTGGGGTTTTTAATACAAATTATCCAGGTTGTCTCTGTTGTCCTCCTGAAAGGCATGTATGTCATGAGGTATTAATCCAGGAGATAACTGAAAATGTGCCATTGTGAGCTAAAAAGGTGGGACTTTTACACAGAAAACCTCACTTCAAAGGGAAAAAGATATTCTGGCTGAGAAGTATGACATTTTGATCTATTTGTAGATTGCATGGTCTTCCTTCACACATAAAATTCCTTCAAGGTCCTGAAGGCAAATTCCTTTTCTGTCTTATAAGCAAATGAACTGCACATTTTTCACTGGGTGTTCAATAAGGACAGCTGTAACAGGATCACCAGAGTTGCGCAGGTCTGGATCACAAGTGACAAAGTTTTCATGAGAATGGCATCAAAACTCTTCTGAAAAATCCCACCAGTGATTCCCTGTGTGGCTTTTGCTCTCATGCTGCACTGCAGCGCATTTTTAGCTGAACTAGCTTTGTGTGAGGGAAGAGACAGGTCAGGAACATCACCGTAAGAGAGAAGAATATGAAAATATAGAATATGAACTACTTTCTGCCAGAAAAACATTAGAAGCTCCTGCAGAGACGCAATGATGTCAAACTGGAACAAAGCACCTTCATCCCAGCAGACTTCCATATTAACAAATATTACTTTTATCAGTGCCAAAAAGTCCCAAACTCCACTATTTGCTACTGTTTCATCATCTCTACCCTCTCAAGTGGAAAACTTAGGCTACCAGAAATTACTTTTGGGGAAACAAGCCTTTTTTGCATCCAGAAGTTGTTCCCGCTTCTGTGAGATCTGTAAAACCTGGATATTGTTTCATTTGCCTATAAATAAAATCTGGTTTATTTGCATTGAATGTATTACACTACATGTATTAAACATATTAGCAATGAGCGTGAAAATTTATGAGCTAATGACATTCAGGTTTCAGGCTCCTAGCAACCTGCTTTTCTTAACCCCTCTTCTTTGAAGGTTAAGTGTTCTCTGCAGCACAATTTTATATTTCTTGTGGATTTATGGGAAGGAAAGCTTTTAGCCACTTTTAACCACTCCTTTAAGTAGCAGTATGTGAAATAATGGCCATTCATTTTAGTGTCAAAAATGAAAAATCGCTGGCAAATAGACCCTTTTGTTTCCTTTTGTACATTTATGCACAATAGGTTCTATGTTTGTTTTCATACAGTAATGTTTTGTATACATAGTGTTTATGCCATGCCTTTGCTCTTTTTTACAGGGTGTGGCTGGTGCAAGTGATCTAGTGCTGATCTTGCAACTTCGTGGAGTGGACAAAGTTATTTCCAAGCATTTTCTAAAGTCTGGAAGCCCCAGTGGGTAGGATTGCCCATCTCATTCATATCCAAAGGGCAAGACCCAGTGTGTCGGGAAACATTCTGAAATTTTGGGCATTAGTTTATAAATGAGATTCAGCTGCAGCCAAAGGAAATGAGCCCTTCATGAAGTGAAAATTTTGCACTGAATTACTTCAGAAAAAGGGGAATGTTGCTTTTGGAACAGAGGGCCATTAAAACAGTGCCAATTAGAAGGCTGGCTTTTGCATTATTTTTTGTGTTTTAGTGAGTAACACCTTACAGTTTTGGAGGTGGCTGAACGCAGGTCGTATGTAAATAATGCACATACAGGGCTTTTTAAATTTTTTTTTCTTTTTTTCTTTTTTTTTTTTTTTTCCCATAATAGCTATTGTAGGTTGGACCAGACACCAGACACCTTGAAACAACATTCTTGTCCGTGGACACAATCTGTAAATTTTCCCTCTCTAATTTATATAGGTAAGTAATTTCAGTTCTACTTTTTTTGTAGTTCCATAGTCATAGTCAAAGTTAAACACTATGACTTTAACACAAGACTGAGACTAAGTAATAAATCTAAAATCCAGTTTGGATATACAAACTGGGTCTTCAAGCTCCTTTAGCATTAGCCTGTTCTGATCAGGAACACTTAGAAGGCAGAAATCAGAGCTGCGCTGGACTCTGAAAAACGATTCTTGTCTTTTGTGACTTCACTCTAAGGACATTTAGAATGAAAGGAAAGCAAACAAACAACTTCCAAAGCACGTACAAGTAGGGAGTGAATGCATCCTACAATGGAGATTCTTGGGGGGGAGGGGGAGTATTCTTCCTTCTCACTCTTTCCTGTTATGCATTAAACATCTATATTGCTCAGACAAAAAAGAAAAATAGAAAGGAAAACATTGGTATGTTGATGCAATTAATCACACACTCACAAACACACACTCACACTTTGATCAGAAGGCATGAACTAAAACTCTACTTTATTTGAAAGTCTGACCCCAATATACATCATTTCTACAAAGGCCAGGGACTGGGGGAGAAGGTTGACACCTCTCCCCATCCCACTGGTCAAGACAACTGTCCAGCAGCTGTCCCTCCCTCCAAGAGAAGGAATGAAAACTACCTTGAAGTTATGATAAACATTTGCCAGTGTTTACAGACCAGAGCATGAGAAAGAACCCAAAACATGAAACTGTGAAACGGAAGAGAAGGCTGAAAAAATCAGGGCTACAGTTTGTATCTTAGCAAGAGATCCAGATAATTATCTTCCTTACTGAAATGGTGATCAATGTGTTTTTTTGTTTTTTTTTTAATTGCTTTGACCTGCAAATATTTTCAAATATGCATTCTCCTAGAGAAAGGAGATTGGATCAGCATGTTTTAGAATTACTTTTCTTCTGATGACAGAATTTACATAAAATTACTAAAATCCACTAGAATTTTTCTGGAGATGCAACATCGCCAGTTTTATGTTGCTGTAGCTAGACAATTTCAGCTGTAGAATGAGAATGTCTGCAATAAATATTGAACTGGTCTGCCTATGAATTTGGCAGCTTTCCTGCCATAAGTCCCTCTTTGGAAGAAAAAAAGCTGAATTTTAGCTTGTGATAAACTTACTGGAGAAAAAAGTATGGCATATAATGCAGTGCTGGAGTTTCTCATTTCAGACTTTAGATGTGTACTTTCCTCATTCCTCATACAAACTGTTTTTAGTCCAGACCTTGAACTACATATTCTCTTTCCTTTCAGAATGTGGGACTGTACCCCATGGCTTGATGAATATAAAGAGCTGTGATGCTGCAGCAAGGAAATTCCAGTCAGCCTGGTCTGGCTGCCAGGGTGTTGCCATGCCACTTCTGTGCTGCTTGAAGGTGCCATTGTAAAACATTCATACTACATGCACTTCTAGCACTGCTGACATTTGATTTAGAGCAACACTTGTGAGAGTTTGGGGAGGGCTGAGCAGCACACACAGCTTTCCCCCAGCCCTTCATCATTTGACACAGAGGGTGTCCAAATGCAACCTAATCGCTGCAATAAATATACATCTGTTTGCCAGTGGATGATGAGGCACTGCGCTCTGTGTGTTTGAATGCTTCTCCAAGCAGTTACTGCTTAGATTTGCACAGCTGTAAATTACAGAAAAGCCACCTGAGTTATCAGATTGTGTTATTTCCTCTAATGCACCGCACTATAGTGTCTGCAACGTGTGGTGCAGAGGTCCATGCTTTAGTTAGATGATTATTTTGTGATTCTTTATTCTTTTGCAAATACTGCTTGGAGAGTTTTGGGGTTTTTTTTGGTTTTGTTGTTATTTTTTTGTTTGTTTGGGTTTTTTTGTTTTGTTTTGTTTTGTTTTAGTGTGGTTGAAGTGAGGGAAATTATGGGAAGGCATTGAAAAACTGTTGTTCTGGGTATCAGGCACAGTTCTATCCCGTACCTTTCCTGTACATTTGGCTGAGTTAAAACAGATTCTTGCCACGGTACTGTACAGTCAGTGAGACAAGTCAGCCCAGTTCACAGTGCCACTTCACCTGGATATGAGGGTTTTATTTGACAGTGCAAAGACTAAAGGGCGGGATCTCTGACAGTATCACTGGAATGAGAAAAGGATTTTCATAGCCTCTCCTTGGACCACAGATCACAACTGCTATATTTGATAATCTGCACCACAGCTGAGTCAATAGTGAGCAAAGTGAACAGTAGAAATCTTTATCAGGCAGCAGCTTTAACCACATCTTGGTTCTGACAGTGCCAAGAAAGGAGATGGTGGAGGAAAACAAACGGGCAGTTATAGGGGCCACAGGTTTTCACCTAAAATTAATTGCTGTGCAGATACCGTGATGCCTAATCTAATTTCTTTGGGACTGCATATGGGATAGATATTGATTTATGTAAATGTGGGCACTTCACCTATGGCAGGGGCAAGCCCCATGTTACAATGAAAAGCTAGAACTGAGCTCTGTTTGTGGAGGAGACTGCAGGAGACTATGGTGAGGTACTTCTAAGCTTTACAAAGAGTGGCTAAAAAATATTTTTACATGTAACACCAAATATAAAGAGATTATGAGTTTTTGAATTTAGCTTTCTGGTGACTATTCTAAACTGCAGCAAGCCAACCCAGATCAAACATCTCATGTGGGTGAGTTAATATGCACAGGACACGATCCCAACTTCTTCCTCCAGTGGTCTCAAGGATGCTTTGATTCATCTCAGTCAGGTTCCTACAGTGTTGCTGCAATATCTGACACTTCTTGTTCCTAAGCACTGCTTTTTCTGTGAGGTTTTTCTTTGGCCGACACTCAATGGCATTGACAGGATCCCTGAAACCCTTCAACAGCAACAAAATCATAGGAGGAACCCTGAACTGATCACGTGGTGTAAGAGCACATGAGTGGGATTAAAACAACAACAACAACAACCAAACTGTAAGATTTTAGGGAAAATCTTGATTCTGATCCATTTGGAATCATTAAGATGTCTTCTACAGATGTCATTTGGAGATAATTTGCTGCTAGGAAGAGATAGGTTGAAGTTATTTTTTTTTTTGAAGTTGTCCAACTGCTGAGCCATGTGTTCCCTTTTATTCCCCCATTTTTTCTTGTGTTCCTTGATCCTTGCTCTCTAAGTCCTATAGAATAATTATTATATACTCATTTTTTGTCTATTGCCCCTTTCTCAGTAGAGATGACCATAACTTTGTGCATTATTTACTTAAAAATTCTTGTTTTCTATTCCCAAAACACAATAATTCAATATGCTTTGAATACAACTTTGTACCACAGTTGAAAGTCTACAGGAACTTGCATAGGTATTTTTTAATGGTGTTATGTCAATACTGCTTGGACTGAAACCTTCTACCACAAGCAAAAATCTGTTTATTCAACTTACAGATATCTATTTATGTGTAGTTTATATTAAACACATCCATGACTTTTCCATGACGTTTGACTTTAGCGTGTGTGGCATCTTTGCTGTTTGAGACCATCAAAACTTCTCTTTTTGCCAGCATGACAAATAAACAATATCTTCTCTATTCTAGCTTTCACATTCATGTCATCTGAAGAATGCAAGTTCCATCAAATCAAACTCTTTACTTTCTTGAAGTGCTACACGTGCTAAAGTGCTTAATTACCTTTGATCTCTGCTTACTTAAAGGAAGAAGAAAAGAATCTATCCCCCATGCATTCCAGAAAAAATATCCAAAAAACTCCACTGCTCTTCCATTCAAACCTCTTTCTGTTTGCTGCTGTTCCTTTTTCAGAAATGGGTATTTCTTTAGTCTGAAAGAAATCAGATGAAATAGAAATCAAGTAAATAATAAGTAAATGAGATGGGATAAATCAGATGAAAGTCCTTTTTTTTTCTTGTGACATCAGACTAAAACCCTGCCACTCACAAATTATTTCATGTCCTCAGTGCTTACAGTATGTAAAAGACTGCATTCCAGCTTTTGGCAGGAGTCAGAAATCTGCAATAAAATTGTGACAGAAATGAGTAAAATGGTAGTTTCTGTACCATTCTGCTCTATTCACCATGATTAAAGACAGACAGAGTAGTGCCTTTATGGAAGGTTTGGGGAAGCTGTTCTACACTTACTTGGTTAAGGGATTTGTTATGTAACTTAAATAAAAATTTATGGCTTCTTACTGACCAGAGAAAGTTCTAAGATGGTTCTCTGTCATAGCAGACCACTTCAATCCTTCTACTATTCTATTTCACACAGTATGATAAGACCTGTCACAACAAAACAAAGCCAAATAACATGGAAGTTCTTAATTACCCATATTAATAGTAAAATCTAGGTGTCACAGAGAGGCTGCCTTATGTGCGACTTATTTGTCAGTCTGATGAGGAACTAGACTTTGAATTCTCTGAGCCTTAAAAAATCTTTAAAATGTCATGTAGATGGGAAAGGGTTACAGAGACAGTTGTTATCCAACCCTTCTGCTCCTAAAAATTTAATCACTGTGAAAGAATTAGGTGAGGCTTGAAGAACTTGTTTGGCTGCAAAGTGTCATCAACACAGCCTGAATTGTTACTTTTTGTGCTGGACCCAGACAAGCAGAGGTAGATGAAATCTTTCATTAGAACAGGAATGCACATAATTATGTAACAGCTTCTGTGAGTGACCTGACCTCTTCAGGCTGGCATTTGTCTTCAGTTCAAAAGGTACTAGATGTTTTCAACCTATACATTAATGTAGTTGTGCCATTTTATACTCATGGAGGGTCTTCATGCTGTTTGCCCTCTGGATAATTAAAGGTGGTGTCCTGGCAATGGTCTGTGGACATGGGGCAGTTTGAATGAAAAAAGAATTTAAAAATGACAGCTCTAGAGCTGGTCACAATTTATTATGAACTAAAGAGATGAATCTATAGCCATTTTGTCTCCTTCCTACTAAGAAAATGAAACCAAACAAAAAAGGAAAAAAAAGAACCAACCGACCAACCAATAACAACAACCCAACAAAAGAAACAAAACAAACCAACAAACAAAAAGGTCAAAAAACAACAATGAAAAACAAAACAAAACCAACCAAACAAATAACCCACCAAAACTCAAAGCAAAACAAAAAAACAAGCAAACAAAAAACCCCTCACCAAATAAATAAACAAACACAAAAAAGAAGATGAACTGTGACAATAATTATTATACATAGTATATATTAAACCGTATGTGAATTGCTTCTGGTTTCTTGTCCCCCAGTTCATCATTCACTGAATTATTAAATAACTTTTTTTTTTTCAGCAAACAAACTCAATGCTTCTTTGTTGTCTAAGTAAAACAGATTCAGCCCCTGAGATTCACAGGGATGGTAGCTCTTTATATCTCAAGAGTTGAATTTTTTTACACGACAATGAGGTTTCAATTAACATGAGACAGATTCATATCCCTCAACTAGTACAAAAATGCTTCCCAAGAAATTATGAGTCTACTGATCAAGGACTCAGTGTTCCTTGGAAAACAAACACTAACTCCCTCATCAGAGTAAGAAGCCTTAAAAGTGAAACTTGCTAGTGATGCCACAGTAATGGCCTGGAAGGACTGATTTACATGTCAAATGCTTTAGATAACGCTCAAATATTTTACTAAGGGAAAAGAATATACTTTGTTGCCTGTAGGCTCTAAATCTGTGAAAATCACAGGAGAAAAGATGAGACACCCAAAGTGCTAAAACTTCGGAGGCCTTGATTCTTGCTCACTACCTTTTGGGAGATATACAATTCCACAACGAATTCAGTAGGAATTTCCATTTTTTTTAAGGAGCTGTAAAAGTGTATCAAATGCATTATTGCAGCAAAGCAGACAAATTGCCAGAAGCAGAAGAAATATTAACAGAGTAGTATTTGTAAAGATTCATTGGGTATTTTCATATTACATATTATCTAGTTTTTCACAGATCTTTCTATCAACTACATTCCTACCCAGTATTACTCTTTCTTTCAGCAATTTCTGTAATTTACACTGTCATTTAATCAACTAGTCTACTAGATTTATTGCTACTTAATGACTATTTTGCTGCTGCTTAATGCTTGCCCAAAATGGTTTTGTTTCTTCAGTGTAAAAACTCTAAAATTGGTGCCAAGTTCAATGTACTGGATGGTTCAATCTTTGTTTTGTCTCCTCATTCTCCTTCTCCTTTCGTACACCTGCAAACAAAAACAGCTGTCCAAAGGGATATTCCAGACATCTGAATTCATGCTCAGCAATTTGGTTAATAAATTGTCAATTTCAAGATCTGGCCGTACAAAAAAATATTGAAGGATAATGTGTATTTCTTATTACAAATCTAGTTGTAGTTACAATTCACAGTTCCCATTCAGCAGGCTGATGAGGACCTAAATTGACAGATTCCTTAGTTATTTTTCTTTGAAGAAAAAGTGAGGCTTCTTGCCATAGTGGCCCGAAAAGCATGCATCTTAGGTGCTGAGTTTTTATTCTATGGAATATCACGTGCTGTTCAGTTTTCATGCAACAGGGCTGCATTTGCTTCAGAAATAGCACATTTTCCTTGCTTTTTCTGAAAAGCTGGAATACCAACAATGTTTTATTGGGCTGAAAGGGGAATGGCAAATTTGTTGAGGATCCTTTCACATACTTTTCCCCGGTACAGAGGTCCTCTTCCAAGCTTAAGGATTGAGTTTCCCATTTGGATGTCATGATTGAAACAGGTTTCAAAGTACTTGAGGAAATCAGGTCTTGTCTAAACTGTGCATTCAGATGTTCCCTGCTCCACTTAACAGCTGCGTGGCCCTGAAATGCTGCTGCTTAGTTTCTTAGTTTCTTCTTTTTACCTTTCTTAGGGTAATACACTACTTTTTTGTAGCGTATTGATCATTCTGAAGCCTCCAAACTTCAACCCCTACCACAGGAAGGCCTGGAAGCTGCCAGGTATTGACATTTCAAATATCAGTTGTGCTGTCCACAAAGTTCTTCTGGTGTAATTACTGTTCTGAATGGTGGTTCCTCCAGTAAGATTCTGATTCCACACACAGGAAATGAAAGTCACGACTATGTGCCACTGTTGGGGAAGAGAAAGTTTAACAGACTCCAGTCAGAAATAGATGATGGGAAAGAATCTTGCAGAGCCTTTGTGTGCCACAGAAACTGCATATGTGACATATATTTAAACAACTTCATTTTTCACGGTGTTCAAGGTGTGCCTGGGAGAGAGGAGAACTTGTTTTCTTTCAGTAAGGTGAATTTCTGCAGAGTGCACATGTAATTGCTGTACTTTGTGTGTTTAACTTGCTGGGCAGCCACCAGGCAAGCACAGTTCCTGTGTGTTTACTTCCTTCATTGTTTTGCGCCAGCCAGGATCCTGGAGGGTGGGTGAGTCAGAGGGTGCCACAAACACAAAGTCATTGTCAGAATGACAGAACAGTCAAGGCTGGAAATGACCTCTAACTTCACCAAGTGCAACCATTAACCAGGTACGCCAAGCCATGCTCCCCACTAAACCCTGTCCCCAAGTGCGGCATCCACACCTTATATTTTTTTTTTTAAAGATTTCCAGGGATGGTGATCCCAATGCTTCCCCAGGCAGCCTCTTCCAATGCCTCACCATCGTTTCAGCGAAGAAATTTCTCCCGTGTCCAATTGAAATCTTCCCTGGCACAAAGCAAGGTCATTTTCTCTCATCCCTCCTTCCCGTTCCACTCTCCAGTCAGGGAGTTGTAAAGAACCAAAAGTATCCCCTTAGCGCCCTTTTGTCCATATCAAATAATGAGGCGGGGAGAAAAAATGGGCTCAAGAGTCGTCAGGCGTGATGCTGTCTTTTTGCACTCCCCAGAACAGATTAAAAACACAGGCTGCCTCTCTTTGCCCTGGTTATCAGGAGATCTTTTGCTTTTGCTACATACACCTTCAAAAACCTCAGAAAATATTTTTCCCTAAGTGGAATGTTGACTTTGGAAAGAACCAGAGAGGGAGTATCCATTAAAAAGTCTTTGCCATCTAGAGATATATTTGTATTTCTAATTGTGCTAAATTCTCAGCTAATAAAAAAATTATGAAAATACAGAATACTCAAACATACTCTTGAATTAAATTCCATAAATAAACACAAATTCATTATTACTTAATCTTCTTGTTTATCCAGACAAACTCATCAGATATCTTACAAAGACAAGACAGATAGAAAGCAGAATATATGGTGTAGACTTTACATTTTGTTTTTGCCTAGAAATGTTTCTAGAGCTATCCTGACTAAAATGATACTAAATATTTTTACCCTTTGACATTTTAAATGAACAGCAAGCATTTTCAATTTGAATTCATTTGAAAAATTAACAGTGAAAAAATTGAAGTAAAACAGCATCAAACCAGAAATTTTAATGGACAAAAATTCCCTGTACATGCAAGAAAATGTTTACTTGTGATGTAAGACACAGATGACTTCTCCAGCGTGTATTGCAATACTCAGCAAAGAGGAAAACATTTAATAAAGTCATTTAATGGTTTTTAATGTGACATTTTTAACATCTATGACTTTTTTGCTTCTGTAATTTCTTTTTCATCAGACACACACATAAAGGCTATCTCACCTAAATAACCCGCTAATTAGCATCCTGTATTAATTAGAGATTAGAGGGTAATTGAAATACACATTCTGAGTCATCTTTACNGAGGTGGAAGAGCAAACAAGGTACAGTTGGGAAACTTCTTGAATGTGAGAAAGACAAGCCCTGCTAAAAAAAAAGGTCATAAGCTGTTCTGTAGCATTTGTTCATTATAGCAAAAAACTCTGAATGTAAAAAGAGCAGGAGAAGCCAGGAAAACTTCTCCACTGGTAGAAGGACAAAATGACCTCACAGTGATTCTGCAGCTCGGAGAAAGGGCTCTCAGTTCTTTCTCATGCGTACACCCCCACCAAGAAATTTCTTATTAATCCTGGCCTGACTTGATGCTGATTTACCACAGAAACTTCAGTAAGGATTTGATGCACGCAGTTTGCAGTAAATTTTATCTTCAGTCGGCTGACAGTTCATATGTCATTGAAACCCTCTACAGCTGAGGGGCAATCACATTTTAAAATCAACCATAGGACTTTAAAATAGACTTCACATATTTTATCTTCGTAATTTTCAAAATGTACAAATCTAACTTTGTAGTACTGTTTGTAGTACTGTAAATTTTAGCAAAAGAGGGGAGTCTCCTTATCACTTGCTGGTCATCAGGATAACGATCTAAGAATTGGGGTTTGGTCTCATTTTCTTGCTTTTCATCCTTAATCGGTGCTGGTCCTTTCTAACAAAAGCAATTTGTCAGAGATTTGAATATCTTTGACTATTTAAGTGTGTGATAGTTTTGAGGGTTTGGTCTAAAGAGCAAGTAAGATATATAATACTTTTCTTAGGTGAGACCTCATTTTTTATGTGTAATAAGATGTGACAGGCCTTGATAGCTAAGTGGAAAAGTGTCTTTCTTGTTGAAAAGAAAAAGAACATGAGAAAGGAAAATAACCTCTGTGTGTTTCTGTGAATGGAATTTAAGCTGGTATGGGAAAGGATTCTATGGTACTTGTGATGTTTGCTTTGGCTGCCATCACAGAAAATATTTCAGTGGTGAAACCAAAGGTTAAATGCAACCGGCAGGAAGTTATAAAGGTAAATTGCATAAGATGTTTCTGAATAACAGGAGTTTACAAGTCCAGCTATTGCTTTCGTTCAGAGTGTTTGGAAGTGTTGTACAGTAGTAGGAGGGTAGAAAATGTGAGTTTTAGAATTTAGGGTGATAAGATTTTTGGGTTGAGATGGTACACATTTACAGGCTTAAATTTTATTAATATAATAAATGTT
>WBMY01005425.1:278200-298977 GCA_013397315.1 Donacobius atricapilla | reverse complement strand
AAAAAAAAAAAAAAATTAGATGGAGGCAGAATTGCTTGTTCCTGTTTTTCCAGGTTTTTTTAGGAACTCTCCCAGAGGAAAAGCGTGGGTTGTATAAATCTCCATCTGCCTCAGCTGTGATAACCTTCCTGCAGACATAAGCACAGGACAAGAGCTGGGGAGTGGGACCTCGGGGAAGGCATTTGAAATCCTGCCAATTTTGCCAGTTGCCTCCTACTCCTGAATTAAGCTGCAATCTTGTCAAACAAGGAGCTGGACAGTACGGCAGTGCACGAAACTGGGATCCAGGGAACAACTGAGGAATCTACTTTAAATTATTTGATTTGCACAGGACAGCAATTCTTGTTGATAGCTTTATAGTGTTGCTTTTATATAGGAGCAGAGTGACTAAAAAAACCCCTTTTGAGTCATCTAACCTAATTCTCCAAAACAGTAATTCGCAGGCACTGAAGAAAGGTAAAAAGCACTGAGTGCCAAAGTTTGGGTCTCAGTTTCCACCAGATATTGGGATGAGTAGGAAGGAAAAGCTGTTTCCTTTACCTGGAAAACAGCAAATAGTGAAGACAGAAGACACAAGTCTCCTCTCTCCAAAGCTTTTTTTTTTTTGAGGAAAAAACCCAACAGACAAAACAAAACAACCAAACATAAAAATACAGAGAGAAATCCACATTAAAAAACAACAACAACAACAACAACAAAATCAAACCAAACCAAAAAAACTCCAAAGGCAAACAGCGCCAGCTAACTTCATATTTACTACTGAAATAACGTTTCAAAAATTCAGAAATCATCCAAGTGCCTATTACTGTAGAGCCTGGGGAGGCACAGTGGGGGTTTAAATTATTCCAGTTCAGAAGTACAAAATTATTATGAACATATTTTGCTACCTCTATTTTGCTGATGCTGAAAAGGAAGCACAATGTGGCTGCTTCATGTAAGTCTCAAGTCCATAATTTGAGTAGGCAGGGCAGGGTTTGGAGTTTCAGTCGACAGATGCTCAAAAATCTGAGATCTGAGTCAAAAACTTGACAGAGACAGAAACTTGTTATGATTTTCAGGGTTTTCTATCTTCACGTGAAGCAGGGAAGAAAATTTTCAATATCTGTCCCCATTTTATCCAAAAATAATAGGTTACCTTCCTCTTCTCTGAGCTTTAAATTAGAGCTCTTCCTTTTGAATTAAGCCTTCTTCAGGCTGATTTTCATTTCAAAAGATCTGCTATTCCTTTTTAAATTCAATTGCAATCTTGAAAATATTCCAATCAATATAATAGGTAGATCAGGACAACTTCTGTTCTCTTTCACAGGAGAAAAAGAAACCAACATGATAAAAATAATATTGCCTACTTTTATTAGCTCTATAATATATCAAATATAATAAATTATTGCAAAGTAATGAAGCATTCCATTGGGAAGAAAGAAGAAATTAGATAATGCGCTTGTAGAATTGGCACAAGAAAAAATTGATACAAGTCCTCAGTTCTGTCTACCACCTAAATACGTAGTTACAATTTTTCCTGTTCAGACACTTTTGATCTAGAAGAGACATGTGAAAATTGAAAATTTTTTTGGGGGGGCGGGGGGCTGGTTGGTTTTTTTATTTTGGGTGATTTTGGTTGGTTGGTTGGTTTTTGGTGGTTTTGTTTGTTTGTTTTGCTAGTGGAAGAACTATAGAGATTTTGATGTAATTTAGGTGTCTGGCTATCTTCCCACTTTGTTGAAGAAAGAATAGACAGACAGGCGTAGTGCTTCTGAGGTAAATGAAGTTGTAACTGAAGTAGGCGAAGCTGAACCACAACAATGTGGTTCTTGGCCTGTGGTAACCATAACAGATAATAAGGTTAAAGCTGATAGAATCATGTATATTTACCTTTGATGCCTGATAAATGCCAAGAACAATTATTTTTAAAACCCTGTAAGATTGCTAGAGATAGGACAATTTTTTGTTATTATTATTCCATTAAAAATGGGAAAAAAGTTTTTTTTAATAAAATAAAGTAGAGATTTTGAGAAAAATTACGATGTAGAGTAGACTTAGGGAATTGTCTGTCTAAATCTCTATATCTCAGCACTAAAATAGACAATTAAATAATTGTGAATTGCATGGTTTTTGTTTTTTCAATAAAAGAGGCATCTAACTAAAGGGGTCTCAACATAACCTTTTGGTAGAGAAATGAGCTAAAAAGAATCACAGCACCATTTGCATAAGCACTATCAGTTTTGAACTTATATTTGAGGATAGTATTTGAACAATATGAACTCAGAAATCCTTTATCCCAAGTCCTGGACTCACTGCAGGATTCTGGAACAGTTTTAATGGAGCTGTGAAGTGCAAGTACGAAAAGAGAGTGGTCATATTACCAATATTATAAATTTCAGTTTATATATGGTAATCAGGATTTATTTTGAGCTGGCAAAAGCTGGCTCTGACTAGAGCTAGCTGAACCTGTCACCAATTTTGAGATTTTGGTCGTGGTGGGAAAGGGTTAAATGTGTTTTCCTTAGTGACAAAGACTGATGGTGCCTCACTCAACGAAAATTCAAAAGAGAGGTAAGTAAAGAGGTGAGAAGAGGGAAGTCTGAGTGATTTGAGCATGCCTGAGGCAAAGAAGCCTGGGGGCACGTCGGCCTGGCAAATAGTAATTAGTTTTTTAACAAAGAAGAGCCCTAGGAAAGGGGCTTGACAGTGTTGAGAGTCACTGTGGGTATGACTTATGAAGACATGTCTCTATTTTCCACTTATTTTAGTGGCATTTAAACAGATGCTTAAATGTTTTCTTCAGTATCGGCAATTTCCTAAAGCAGAGGCTTTGGTTCCTTCACTTTAGAAACATTTGCGGCAAGACAGCAAGTTCATTTTTGACGGAAAACATTTGCCTCTGAGAAAGAAAAAAAAAAGCAGACATCCTGACACGGAGTAAAGGGCTTAAATAGCTATTTTATGAACATTTGCTCCAGGAGTCCTGGGTTGCATTTTTTTTAAGGCTGCCTTGGCCTTTAGAAGCCAAGTTCTTCAAAACTCGAGTTCTGAACATCTTGTCCCTAGAGGCAGACAGTGGGAAAGTCTATTGAGCAAGGAGGAGTCTGGGCGAGTAGATGGCATGGGGACAGCTTTTGTATCAACAGGCAAAAAGACTTTTATCAAGTAAAACATTTTTCTGTTGAATTCTGCATTTAGTTTGTTGGTCGAAAATCGCAGAGTCATGGAATGGTTTGGGTGGGAAGGGACCTGAAATCCCATCTTGTCCAACACCTTCCGCCAGATCAGGTTTCTCCAAGCCCTGGCCTTGAACCAGGCCAGGCAAGGCTTAAAAAAAACCCTGAACATGGTAAAGAAATAATTCTTGCTGCTGTCAAAATGAAGAGTTAACAAGTTCTCAGAATATTGCTGTCGCCTCCTGAGTGAATTTATGGGCACTGCAGATCCTTGAGGTATCCTGCTCAAGACTGAACTTGAGGAAAAATAAGTCTTATCAAGCAAAAATACTTAAGGGTAAAAGTTCTCAAAGTAGAAGAAATTAATGACTGTTTGTCCGAGCACTCTTGGGAACTGCTTTTTATAAGTGAATGAAAAAAATCAGATAGCAGCAGACAACAGTAAACAAACACAAATGCTCTCAAAACAGCCAGGGATTATATTTTTCCCTATGATGATTGAAAATGTCCAAACAGCACTACAGATGGAGCTAAAATGATACCACTGAAAATGGTGATAACGTTATTGTTATTGTTTGATATTGTTGTTGTTATTGTTATTGTTATTGGTTTTGTATTTGTATTTGTATTTATATTTGTATTTGTATTTGTATGTGTATTTGTATTTGTGTTTGTTATTGTTGTGATGATGGTGATGATGACGGCGGTAGTGGTGCAAAGTTTCAAATTACTACATGGCATTTTTAAATTAAATATTTCTCTACAGTTTTCAGGAGAATGACATGAGAAAAAGATCCACACTGGTCAAAATAGCTAAAAATAAATTTGAATATCACGGGCAAATTCTCATATTGATTGCATGAGAGTTCAAGGAGAGCTCAATTACAAAAGAAGATCATGATACTAGAAATCTTTATCTTCTGAACTGTTGAGGATGATGGATTTGGGTCCACTGACTAATGATTTATTACTGAGATCATTAAATAACATGAGGCTTCTTTTAGAAAGAGAAGGCTGAGAAAAAGAGCCAAACGTTAGTCATTAAAATTAAACTTAAAAAATGTAAGGGAAGCTTTTTCTTTGTAGATATGAAAATATTCTGTGTTGTGGTAGCTATTAACCAGTGATTTCTGATTCTGATTTTTTCATATTCGAATAAAAAGATTACTTTGCAGAGTCATATCCTAAAGTCTTTATTCATTATTCCCCGGAAATAAATATGCATTGAAGTGATGGCATGCTAAAAGGGTAAAAATCTAGTGGAAGAAGAATTGGAGAGATCAGAAAAAATAAACCCCAAAGTACTCAACAATTTTTTTTCCACTTTTTTAAATGCCGTTCATGTTTCATTTGTTTACCTTGACACGTCCTGCTGGACTCTGACCTCCACCAACTCGTCCCCTGAATTTATGGAATTTTATCCTCTCACAACTCGTCACATTTGGCCCCGAGAGCTGCAAATGATGCGCCAGGTGCGTGACACATGGCTGGGCTATCACACCACTCAGCACAACTTTTGTATACGTGAAAGCCCCTTTATCTTAGAAAACAAAAGGTGATAAGCTTAAATGCCCTTCACAGAAGTCTAGAAAAGGTGTCTTTTCTGAGCTTCCTGGCCCCTTTTCCAGGATTTGGCCCTTTTAGGTATTCTGACAGTGAACCTCTCTCCTTGGTGTGTTGGATGCACAAGTTCCAGGCAATAATTGAACAAAAGTATGAAATAGTTGTATTTGCAGGCAAGTTATGCAATGAACCATCAATTTCAGAGTTCACAGGAAAGGTCTGAGGACATCACATCAACACACGATGACATCAGAGACAAACTGGATTTTTTTTTTTTTCCCCCTAAATCACAGCAGCATATGGGGTGTGTTGCATGTTGGCACAGAATCTTAAGGGAGTTACCTCAAGAGGTGTTTTTTCAAAAAGTAATGGCTGTAAGAGGAAAGGAGTACCTTGTTTTGGAGCAAAACTGTTAATTGTTTTTTTTTTCAGATGTCTGAAGCATTGTTCAGCATAGCTGCTCTTGCCACAGGGGTGGGCTGTCCATTCCCTGGACTACAGGCCTGCAGATTTGCATCTTAAAGCAGTGGAAACTATTTCTAAACAGAACTGTATATCAGGAATGATTGTTCTCATCCGTTGAACTGTTTTATTGTGTGATTGTGGAGGCTGGAGACCTTCTCAAGGGCTAATTCTTATCCTAAACTTGCCAGCCACTGTGTATGTATGTTTTATCTAAACATAATAGAGCTAAATGTACCTAAACACACAAGTATGATATGCATGAACATATATGCACGGAAAATGGGAACAGGCTGCCCAGGGGAGTCCTGGAGTCACCGTTCCTGGGAGTGCTCCAAAAATGTGCAGATCTGCCATCTGGGGATGTAGGTTAGTGGTGGACATGGGACTGCTGGGTTGGTGGCTGGACTAGATGAATCCAGAGGACTTTCCCAGACTAAACTATTCCATGATTCTCTGGAAAGCACACAATCACAAAAGTGTACAATTAGTACATTGTATTTTGTCTTTAAATGATATAGATCATGTATATTTTGAAATTATGGACACATATATGCAAGGCTTAATCCAGTTGTCTTTATTTAAATAAAACCTGGTTTATTCTAAGCAGAAAATGAACTCTTTCGACAGTGAAGATAAAGAATTTTTGAGTTTCATGGATGACAAATATTTACTAATTGTGAATGGGAAGAGCAGGATACAACAGAGCACCCACATCTGTAACATTCATGGTGTGTTTTTGAACCACTGGACGTAGCAAATGCAGGACCACAAATACCAACCAGCAGGATGTATTTTTGAAAGGTGTCTATTTCAGAAATTCCTACGTAGGAAAAAGACTGGTATCTGACATGGGTGAAGATGCAGTCAGCACAACAGCGCTGTCACGGAGGCACCTGAGAAACTCCAACAAAAGTTTCAAGTGCTCTCACCTCCTTGTACCTCTTTGGCAGGAATTGAACCCACTCATATCGACAGCTTCTCTCAACCCCAAGAAAATTCTCTTAGAGAGTGGTGTAACCAACTGAAAATTTCCCTATTCCAGATTCCTGCAGGCTGACTATGTTATTGACTTTATTCTTTTAAAATAATGCATAATTCATAACAATGCTTTAGAATCTGCTTTAATCTGCATTTATGAGATGAAGTATGTGCAGCTGTGAACAGTCTTTCATTTAGCTTCAAAATAATCTGGCATTAAGCAATAGTTTGCAGGGGTTTATTAACAGAAGTTACAGATGATTTTGAGCAATTTGTTTGTCTCTTTATTACACAGTATTTTTTTTACTGTAATGTGTTATTTTTTTCTTCCTTTCTTCTGTGCCAGGTGCAGAATTAAATCAAATAGCACATGCTATAAATAAAAACTAAAATAAAATAAAATAAAAAATAAAATAAAATAAAATAAAATAAAATAAAATAATCTACTTGCCTTCCTTCATTGTTGCTCTCTTCCCAAGTCAGCACTGCCTTATTTTAAAAAGTCTGGCCTGGTTAAACTCTTCCACTGTGAGCTTTGCAGCATGAACTGTCTGTAGTGCTTCTTCATGTCACGTTAGTACAGTGTGAGAGTAATTAATGGCTGAACACTCTTGGTGTAACTTTGCACCAGAATTCACAGGCCTTTTGTTTGTTGTGGTTTTTAACAGCAGTGGGAAGACAACTGAAACAACATCCCAATTATTTATTCCCTTTTGTCATTTCTGAAGAAATGACAAAACATCTGAGCTCTGGGGAGAATGGGATTAGATTTTTATTTTTAAAGACACATTAAGAGATGAAGAAGACTGCTAGTGATCAGTATGTTATGCTACGATCAAAGGTTTTCATCAGAAGAGAGGAAATCCTTAAAAGATTAAAATCAGTTACTAAGATGATTCTCCACCCTATTGGACATTACATTATTTGATAACTAATTACAATATTCTTTCCCCAGATCTAAGTGCATCCAGGAAGTGATGGGGTTTAAGGCTTTATCCATGGATATCTGTGAAAATCATTTTAACCATTCCTGATGTTCAGAAGAGAGAACATGTATTCTGGGCAACTACCTTATGTTCTCCCTTCTCCTCCTAAACTCTTGCAGAGACTGAACATACTGTGTTATGTTTCTAGTAAAAAAAACCTCTGTAAGATTTTTCCTAGCCAAAACCATAGAATAACACCCTTGTCTTCAGCACTGCAGCTTCATCTCTGTTGTGTCTTTGAGAAGGGACATTATCATTTAGTTGGACCGATATTTGCACGTACTGTGTGCTTTTTACCAGTAATGTTCTTTCCTATTATGACTGGATGAAAATCTTCCACGAATTTTCCACAGTTTCTCAGTGGAAAAAGGATTTCTGCTTTGTTTTTTTTTGAAAAATCCTGCTACTCATGAAAACATTCCAATATCAACCTGCAAAAGTTCAAGGAAGGAAACTCCTGGCAAGGGCCTGAGTTTTCCCTTCAATAGCCATCTTGTCCTCCTGCTAGCTGGCCTCCCCAGCCTGACCTCACTCTTCATGACACACCACAGCCTTGAGACCACCAGAATCTTTTCCTCAAGAAGAAAGACCAAAGTGAAGATTCACAGGCGAAACCCGAGTTGTATTCAGGGAAAGAAGTGGGGAAGTTCACCCTCTGAGCTAAAAATGCTATGTGGAACACTGTAAAAGATTGCTTTGGAGTTTTCCAGCTCAAACTGGAGATTTCACTGCAGAGAAATGGGGAAGCAGAGAGGCACATCCTATCCTGCTCCCACCTAGTCATTTCACAGATAATATTATCACATTTTATTTCCAGCAGCACTGCTAAACAAAGGCAGTTTGGGGAGAATGACCAAAAGTTTCTTCATTTTGGTCCATTACCTCCAGAACAGTCTCATAAATTCTATGCCTTCTGCAATCATCAGTGTAGATGTTAGTCCCATACCTTTGAGAAAACATGCTGATCCCTGTTTTGTGGCCTGCTTGAGAAGAGATATCTTTACCTGTTCTCTCAAGGGCAAAACAGGGGCAGAAGAAGGGCACTGGAGAGGCAACTAACAAGCTTTTCATTCATAAACCAAGCCTTTGTGAGAGAGGTTAAAGAGACACAATGCAGACAGTAATCCCAAGCCTAGTTTTTTGGAGACTTTTCAAGGCAGAACACCAGTAGTGAATGCCAACAAGACATAATCTATTCTTCTGTGACTGGGACTTAATCATGACATCACAGTAATGTTAAATCTTTGATCTGTGTACACAGATCTGCCTGGCTGGAACACCCACATGCGGTTTCTGCATTTCTCATACCTCAATTGGAGAAGAGACAGAAACTTTTGAGTTATGCTCCCTCAATCTCCTGCTTTGGGGACTTTCGCAGGAACTAGGGGTCATTTCAGTTCCGAGTTGGAAATAACTATTGCCTGGCTGTTCTTTGGCTGAGTAAAGGGAATGTTTGTCTCCTTTCCTCTGGCACAGGTCAGCAGAGCCCCTCAGCTGAGCGTGGACTGGCCCATGGCACGCAGGCATGACACAGCCTGCCATGAGCTCCAAGCAGGCAGCAGGTCTGGCCTGTGAGGTCTGGCTGCTTCAGATTGTTCATTCCTGATTAGTTTTGCTCTGCTCTGCTTTCCCCGTCAGATGGATTTGTAATCCACATCAGCTGACTCAAGCAAACTTCACAGTTACGTTCTCCGTACTCACACACACGCACCTGAGAAGATGGAGTGAAACAAAGTGGGGAAGCTCAGTTACTAGTGCAGATCTAGATTAAATCTAGGCATTTGTGTTCGGAACATTATTGCCTTCCTCAGCATTTTAGAGAGTGTCATCATTGCTTTCTTCTGATGAACATGATACGATGAATTTCCAAGTTACAGAGCAGTGATTCCCTTGCAATGTACCACAGCATGAAGAGGAATTAAAGCAAGGCTTATTTTTTTCACGTGCACATTTGTTTTTGGGGTTTTTTTCTTTGTATTTTCTTCTAGAAAGCTTTCTCCCATCTCATGGTCTGTGTGCAACTGATTTTTATCTGATTTTCCAGCCTTTGCTTCATGAGCAATAGTGAGTAAAGCATTGAATTTCCTTACTGCTCTGTCTGGGCCACAGACAGAGATAATTATCTCTTCTTATGAAGCTGTATCTTCAGGGCAGCTGCTCTCCTTCGCTGTGAAATCTGCCTTGCATTCCTCCCCAGCTGCATTTGCTGGATGATTAATAATGATTGGTGCCTGGCCATGGAACCTACATCTTGGACATATATCCCTCTCACCATCATTTTTCTCTTTCACACTCTTAGGACAGTACCAGCAAAAATATTTTACAATCTCTTGCATCATTTACCTTGCACTCTTCCTTTTTCCTTCCTTGCTTTTAAAATAAAATATCATCCGTGTGCTTCTTTTCTCTGTTTCTTCTTTCTACCATCCCTGTGCTGGATTTGGAGTTGGGAATTTGGTTTGGAACTTTCTGCCATTCCCAGCCAGACCTTTACATCCATTAAATGATATTTTTTACATTTTTGTCATTATGTACCCTTGTTTTACACTATTCCTAATGGCTGTCAGCCCAGACAGTTTTCCTTTTTGGTGACTTGTCTAACAACAGATGAATACACAGTGGGAGCCTGGTGCCACCGTTATCACACAGCTTCTGAGGGATTAAAACCTGTCCATTAACACTTCATATTCAGTGTTTTCACTAAAGCCCCCATTCTTTGGGGCTAAATGCCAAATGAAAACGTGAACTTTCATCTGCTGCATGTTCAAAGTTAGGAAAGAGAAGCTTGGAACATGAAGGTTATTGTAGGGGTGTACAAACTATTATTTTTGCTAGAACTGTGGGTTTGAGAGCTCTGTTTCTGAAGGCATCTGACAATACCTTTGTCCTTGACAGAGTTTTTCTGGAGGTCACTTGGCAACCCAAGCACAGCAAATGCTGTGACTGTTCCTGACACTGGTGCCTGAGGACCTCAAAGAAAAATATATCAAGGTATGTAAATAAATTGTAGGAGCCAAAGGTTTAGACGAAAAAAACGTTGTACACTATAATAAAGCCTTTCCCTTATGAGTGACAGGGCCCTTTCACACTTTATCCTCCTGAACTCCTGCTTAAAAGAGTAGCTGGGCCTCAGAAACATATCATGTACTTTCATTTCATTCCCTTCCCTTCCTTCGCCTTGTTCTTTATTAAAGAAAATATTTAGATAAAAAAGGGGTCCTTATTTCCTAACAGTTCATCCGCCTCTCCTGTTTATTCTCTACCTGTTGTCACAGTCCTCTGAGCTTTGGCAGAGTAATATTTTCCATAGCAGTCCTGCTGGGGTGTCACAAGCAGAGGATTAAGATTTCAGATTCTTTAAAAGTGAAAAAAGAAAGATGAATACTTAAAGACTCCATCGTCAAGTAAATATCCTCAATAATGTACAATAAGGAAAGAAAAACGGGAAATTTCTAATACCTACACAAAATTGTACAAGAACAGTTTAGCTTTTTCAAACTTTTCCACAAACTCCCAGATGGGCTTCAGGAATGCCATTGTCTTTTGTCTTCATCATCCATTAGAAAGCTGCCTCTGTATTTTTTGGGGACAGAAAAATGTGCTTGGCAAAGTTTCAGACTGCACTGAATAAAATTTTAATGACCTTTTTATGGGTTTTTTTGCACAGCTAAATGGCAGGATCCCACCTTAAACAAAAGCCTGGATTCCCAAAATAAATAGAGAGAAATCCTGTCGGCGGCAGAGCAAGGTGGGCATGAGGTGGCCTGGGGAGAACCAGGCTATGCTGCTGTTGGTCACATCGGGGGCCCGGGGCTGTGAAAAAGCATCAGATGTGGTTCTGAGGAGGCCCTCAGTGGTTTTTTTTTAGGGTTATTGTCACCTGCATGGTGGATCACACCGAAACAAGTAGGAGGGTTAGACAGACTGGGTGGGTTGGCCAAGCGCAAAAATAACTGAGCTTGTAAGATTTTAATTACAAGCACCATGAAGCCCACAAAGCAATTAGAGTTTGAAACCATGAACACAAAGCTCCAGGTGTAGCTCACCTACCTCAGAAAGCAAGTTAAAATCATCACTAGGGGCCAGTTGTGCCATCAGGATTCCCATGAGGAAGTTGTTTGTTCTCCATGTAAATCCTTTGAAACCCAACCTGTTTAGAACAGCAAAATCTGCTGTAAAATAGCTACCAGCAAATGGCCATGTGGCAAAAAGGAATCCTCTGAAAAATTATGCTTCCTGGTCTTAGTTGTCTAACAGAGTTACTAAATTAAGGTTTAAGTGATGTGTATTTTTACTGTTACCAGAAAAAATATTTCAGTAATAGTTATCCAAGTCGCAGCATTCCAAGTCTTCATAGGATGGTACAATTACAGTCCTTGAAAAACCTTCATTTCTTTCTAAGATGAAATCATACTGATATAAACCCTCAAATTTTGAGACCTTCAAAAAATAATGTGCTATTTTCCATGGAACATTTTCCACCGCAATTTTGCAGATAGTGCAGGCAGATAATTTTATGCTTTGGTTAAAATAAGCAGCACAGTTTTAAAAAGACTGGTATTTTAAATATTCTATTTTCGTTTTCCAACAATGATAATGTCTTAGGTTAAACACTTCTCTGCAAAGCATGGAATTGCTAACCTGTCTGTCTCTGAGAAAGTCCTAAATTCCTGAAAATAACACCCAGAAATGAAAGGTGGTCTTTGAGTACACTGTATAAACAGTCTGCTACCCTCTAGCTCCAGAAGGTTTTCAGGACTGCATTTGCATTTCCTGTGTGTGTTACATGGACCAATTAGTAATACTCTGATGAGTTTTCTTTTATGTGCCTGTAGCAAGACATTGTATAATTTGTTCCAACAGTGGTTTCATTTGCACATGCAGTCATTACAGTTATATTTGCAAATGAGGCATGTACTCATGTACTCATGTGGGATAACCGCAGACACTTCTTTCTTTTACTATTAGGAGTATATTTATATTTTCAGGTCAACATTTATCCAGTTTGCATAAGTCTTCCTTATGGATGGGAACAATTGTAGCCTGCAAAGTACTTACCTACCCCAGAAAATATTTTTTGCTGACATTTTTACAGCCCCCATCTCTACACCAAGTTGTAGAATATTGTGATGTCACAGAACTTTCTCCACTGCAAGTGCATTTCCTGATGGTTGGAGCGCAAAGCCACCCACAGCTGAGCTATTTCCTCTGGCAGTTTACCTGTTGCAGCATTGTGCAAACAACCACACATTCCCACAGTTTTTGGAGTAGATTTCTGGCTGACACCGAGTTCTGCTGGTGTAGGTGGACTTGCAATGGGTTTTACTACGAGTTGAAAGCTACCCCCTTTTGTCATATCCTGTGCTAATCATTACACATGCAAAGACAGTCAGGAAAATTAGGGAAAATGAGAATTTAATGCCACTGGGGACATTTAGGGATTTGGGTGGGTTTCTTTGGGTGGGATGCTTTGTGGGTTGTGGTTATGGTTGCTTGGGGTTTTTTTTTTAACCTTCTTTTATGAGAATTACGAGAAATTAATTTCTTGCTGTGAGATGCTGGGTCAAAGGCAAGAGGAGAAATGACAAGTGGGGTGAATAATTAACTCCAAATTGTTTTCCCCTGCTGTGCCAGAGTGAAACAATCTGCTGCCTGTAGATCAACAACACATTGGCAAGTGGTGGCAGGTTTCAACTGCAGGTATGTGGCCTAAAATAATGGGCTAAAACACTCTGTGCAGGCACCGTGGATGAATTGTGTGTCACTCGTGCACTTTCAGGACTTTTAGGTGCATGACCACCACTCAGGAATTAATCAAGGCATGCTTTGAAATGCCTGGTGTGAAAAAACTCCTTGAGGTTGTTTCACTGGGAGAAATTTGGTAAAGAACCTGAGGGGGTTTTGTTCACAATATCCAAATTCAGGCAGCAGTAAACACTTCAAAGCCCCCAGCCCTTCCAGAATCAATCTTGGGAAACAGGATATGGGGCTTAGCATGTGGAGTAGTGAAAAAAAGCCGCCACTTTTAGGTTGACAAAGTTAAAATAACAGGAAAGCCAACTTCTCAGAGAGCCAAGGATCTCTAAGGATTTTAAACAGGAATTGTCTTTCTGCAGTAGCACATCTGCAGGTGCAGATGGAAACATCTTTGAGTAGGAGTCACGGAGTAGATTTTTCTCAGCTATGGGTGATGGAAAAATGTGTGTTTTGAAAGTCAGGGGAACTTCCACAGGATTTTAGGGTGTTCCTGTTTCAAACTGGATAACCTGCTACCACAAAATCCTCTCCAACTGAAGATTCATTTAATTGTTTCTTCCTGGAAGACTGGGCTTCAAAACTACTGCTTGTGTCTCTGTGAGGCTGAGACACACAAAATCAGTTTACAACCCCTTTGTAGGTGCGTAAGGACCTGCAAACGTTCTAACAGGAAATGTGTCTGCTGCAAGGATAAATTGCTACACCTTTTTCAAAATACATTATGAAAAAAAATCTAGGAATTCTACAGTCTTGTAGTGGTAATATGCATCCTAAACTGAACTTTGTCTGCAGCTTCCACTAAGGAAGGAGGCTGAGAAGTGTGCAGAGAGAGAGATTCAGAGAACAGGAGTCTCTTTTTGGAGGATAAAATGGATTTGTTACACAAGACAGAGTTCAGAAGTTCTTTATTTTCTGACTGAAGAGTTGATCCTTGGATGGCCAAAGGAGCTGGATTTAGGCATTATAATAACAGCCTCTCTGACAGCTCATTTTGGAACACAGTCTTTTTTGTTTGTGTTCTTTGGTTTGGTTTGATTTTTTGGGTTTTTTTGTTTTGTTTTGTTTTTTTTCTTTTCCTTAATTAACAACAATTAGAGAGAGAAAAAACCAAAAACAGGACCTAGGAGAAGAGGGTGAGGATCTGGTGAGGGGACAGTGATGCTGTGGTTTCTCACATTGTCATATTTTTGTCATCAGGCAGCTCCTTCTGCTCTCTCATCTCCATGAAGTCACATAGTGTGATTGCATTGGAAATACAGTACTCCCTCTATAATGGCTGGGTGGTTTTCATGTCTTTTTCCTTGTTCATTACTCATTTCTTCTGTGAATCATTACCATAATTTTGTTTTAAGCATATTTGGGGTTAAAAAAAAAAAAAAGTATTTGTGTCTAAAAATCAGAAGACTGTAGAGCTTTTTGGTGTCAGGTTTACTCCCTTTTCTTTTAGGAGAAGGAAATTTTTTGGAGTTTGGATGAATGAAAGATAATCAGGGTTCTTACATTTTTAGGACTCTCTGAGGTCCTTTCATGGACCACAAGTTGATTTCTAGGACACACTACCATTATTTTATGTTCAAGCTTTTATCAAATGCATTGCAACTAATCAACCAATTTATTATCTTTACCATAGGAAATGAATGGTCCCCCATCTGCTGCCTCAAACTGTCCTGAAAAAGTATTGCATAAACTGTGGATCAACATATCATTCTAATCCATTTAATGGAACATTTTCATGAAACAGATATATGTGAGATAAATACTTATTTTCTGGTATTCCCTTAGTGCAGGCAATATAATGTTTCAGCACTGTGGTGAAGAAGAGGCATCAGAAAACAAATTGAGATTTTCTGTTTTCATTTATCAAGATCAAAGGAAAATCAGATCACATTTCTATCAAATTATAGAAATAACTGTCCAAACTGTCACATATGTTTTCTTTTAAATTTTCTGTTGTAGAAGTTATAGCTTTTTTGGGGGCTTATGGGATGCATTTGGATTCAAATCTCACCTGCTGAGCTCAGGGGTAATATTTAGTTTTGTAGGAACAGGATCTGTTGCTCCTGAGAAGAGAGACATTGTGAGTTCAGAGCTGGTTGGAAGTTCTGTTGTGTGCAGGCATTTCAACTAATCTGAAATATCTACAAAATAATAGAAAGATACAAAAGATACTAGAAAATTAGTAGAATGGCATTTTCTTGGTTTTTGGTTTTATTTTTTTAATTTGTGTGGTTGATAGGCCAAATTGCTACTTTGATGTACTGTAATTCTTCAGTTATTCCTCTGCATTATTATGCAATGAAATGAAATTATGAAATGTGGCCTATATTAAAAATCCTTGAAATACGAACAGTGATTCATTCCTAGCATGCAACTTTCCCTTACACATAGAAGATTTANTTTTTAAATTATTAAATTTTAAATATATCTTTATATTCATTTAATATATTAAGTATTTTAAGTGCTTATTAAATCTGATGTGGAGAGGCAGCTGAGATTAGCCATGAATTAGGTTAGAGGAGGTGCAAATGACCTCTGTGTGCTGATCAAGTTGTGATGGGGGTCCAAACACTTGTTTAACACTGCTGGGAACCTAAATGAAACACCACATATTGCTTTCACATATCAACAGCACACATGCAAGAGCTTGTTACACACTACTTTGCGTCCCAAGCACTGTAAAGCTGTGCCAGAAAGAGAATTCCTTATAATGCCCTTTAATTTGGACTCTAACCTTTTCTTTTTCCTCATGTTTGCACTGTAATATCTTCATTGAAAAACTGTTTCTTTATCTCACAACTCCCAGGTGCTTTAATAATGCAAATAACAATATAGTGAAGGAATATCTGGAGCAGTAATTCTCTAATTTGTCTTAAAAGAGGGGGGAAAAGGATCAAAGGCTGTAAAATAGCTTTAGCACACCAGACCACATAAGGAAGGTGGGAAAAGGCTTTTTCCAAGGGCTGTAGTGACAGGACAAGGGGGCACAGTTTTAAGCTGAGAGATTTAGATTGGGTGTGAGGAACGCATTTTGTGTGATGACGGTGGTGAGACACTGGGACAAGATTCCAAGGAAGTCGTGGATGACCCACCGTTGGATGTGCTCAGTGTCAGGCTGGAGTGGCCTTTCATCTGGTGATCTGGTGAAAGATATCCCTGCCTGTGCTGGTGGCAGTGGACCAGGTGATGTCCGGAAGGCCCCTCTAAGCTCAGCCATTCCACAGTTTCTTTTCCCTTGGCAGCTCTCGGATTCCCCATTCACGACATCCCAATCNTCCTGTAGAAAGTTTTACATGGATCTGTTCAGATTGAGGCCTTCTAAAGTATTGTAATTTTTTGCTTTCACAAGTAAACAAAATTAATGTATTGAGAATTAAACTTATAATTGGAATGTCAATGGGCTTTGGTGAGTTACCCCTATATCCTAATACCATTCAAGAAAGGTTTCACAGTGTGATAAGAAAGAAAAATGTGATGCCAAAAATTTTTGCACTACAAGAATGAATCGTTTTATCAAAAGGAGTCAGCAAGAATACTAGACCTCTAAAGATAGTCNAAAAGGATCAAAGGCTGTAAAATAGCTTTAGCACACCAGACCACATAAGGAAGGTGGGAAAAGGCTTTTTCCAAGGGCTGTAGTGACAGGACAAGGGGGCACAGTTTTAAGCTGAGAGATTTAGATTGGGTGTGAGGAACGCATTTTGTGTGATGACGGTGGTGAGACACTGGGACAAGATTCCAAGGAAGTCGTGGATGACCCACCGTTGGATGTGCTCAGTGTCAGGCTGGAGTGGCCTTTCATCTGGTGATCTGGTGAAAGATATCCCTGCCTGTGCTGGTGGCAGTGGACCAGGTGATGTCCGGAAGGCCCCTCTAAGCTCAGCCATTCCACAGTTTCTTTTCCCTTGGCAGCTCTCGGATTCCCCATTCACGACATCCCAATCCCCTCCCAGTTGTGATCCCACATTTGCTCCCCCACAACTCCGGGAAAATGCCTTGACCTGGAAAGTCCCTGGTGAGTTACTGCTGCTGAGTAACAAGGTGGTTTGCCAGACCACACTGCGTGAAGGTGCATTCTTTATTTAATCCACTGATTGAACCATGAGAAGGCTGAAACAATCAGGTGTTCACCCAGCAGCGCTGAACAATGGGAACATTGAGTACATTCCCAATGTAAAACATCAGTTGAGGTTTCCTTGCCTTTTAACAAAACTTATCACAGATCTCAAAATAAAATAAAACATTTATTGACCTTTTATTTTCCTGGGCCCCAAATAATGCTGAATTGCACAGGTGAAATAAAACATGTTTGACTTTGAGATTGTACTGAAACACGATATTACTGCAACCTTCTTTTGCACTTGTTGCTAAGAGGAGAAATTGCACACAAAGAAGAAAGCTTCCAGAGCAGTTCATTGCCACACAAATTTAATTGCATGTAAACAGGAAATGTTTGCCACATAGGGACAGTGGCATGTTTATATGTTTACTATAAAAGGCTCAGTGCATGTGGTGGGAAGGATGTACAGATTTGCAGCTTGGGGAAAGCCAGTTCCTTCTGGCAGGGCCTGGAGCTTTCTAGGAGGAGACTAGAGTATTGACCATTTTTATTTATGGCTTGTTGCCTGTTTATTGTTTCTTGCCTAAAGCTCTGCTTCAACTTTTATGTTGAAAAAAGATTTTACATAGAGAGATAAATTGCTTGAGCAACATGGGGTTTTATTGACTTTCCCACTGGAGGCAATTTAAAGGGTAGATATATGGAGTTTTTTTCAGCTGGTATGAAAAAATCCCAAAGCATTAATGAACCACATTGTTAAATGGCGAACTAAAGTCAGCTGTAATTGAATTATAGAAGTAATTGTATAGAGAAATATAGGAGTAAAATATATGGTACACTGACAGAAACTGAACTTCTGTAGAGTATCTTTGAAGGTATTGTCCCTCATTTCCATGTGATTATTGTAGTAGCCTGTGACTTCAAAAATGGGTAGTAATCTGAATTATATTTTCCTCTTCTTGTTGTTGTGGTTTTCTGGTTTGAAGCTCCCCCAAGCATTTGCATTTTTGCTCTAGGTGTGTGAAACCTGTGACTAGTTCAAATATATCAGCACTGCTGTGGGTTATTCAGTCCTGTCCTGGCTGAAACAAACTCTGATCTCACATTGATGTGGCAGGTTCACGGGACACTTCAGTGTAGCACCAACTAGTTCCACTAGATTGACAACATTCTTGTGCTCAGATATGAGGCTGCTCTGAAGAGCCTTCAAGTCAGAACTGACTTCTTCACTTTTTTTTTTTTAAGGCAACAAACTTGTTTTAAAACAAGCGGAGAAGTCAAAACTTTAGAAATCCCAAGCACCAACGAATAAAGGAACTCACAAAACCTGCTATAATAGAGGCCACTCTTCAAGGTGATTCAGGTCAAGGTGGACGCAAAAAATTATGTCACCCTCACTGGTTAACATGTTTAAGTCCTTTTAAAAATCCTGCTTCCACCCATGTGTATTGTACTTAGACATCAGAACACTGGCAGTGATTCTTTTACGACTTATGTTTTGTTTCTGAAGTTTTTTAGAATACATCATTTCTGTGAACCCTATACTGACTGTATTTCTTGTGCTTTCCTTCCTGCTGGGCTTCCCCTTTTTGTTCCATAACTTTCCTCTAGGAAAAGACTACTGAAAAAAAGTTGGCTACTGGATTTGAAGACCTTCACCTTTTTCATTGTTTAAGAAGCCAATAAATCATCAAATATTCAACCTCATTCTATGGTAAACCTTAAAAGTTCAAGATCTGTTCCAAATTCCTCTCTCTTAGTATCATCATAGTTGTCAGCTGTTTGCAGCAGTGATAACAGTGTCTTCACACAACTAGTATCAAAATACACAGTGCTAAAAATTATGGATAAAAGATAATTAGAACTCTTCAGACAAAGCTACTCTAAGTTTTAACTTAAGTTTTCCAGCAGGAACCCACACCCGTCAGCTTCAGCTGCAGCCCGTTAATCTGGGTTGTTTTTTTTTGTTTTAAACTTTTCTAGGAATATGAGCAGTAAAGTGACCAGAGGAAAAAGAAATTTCTCACTTGTGTCACATGAAATGCAACTGACCTTTTTTAAAAGTTTATTTTAAAGGAAGGCCTGCCAGGATAGGTCTGTAGAGATCTCAGGCTGGTCAGAGAAAGACATTAGGCTTTGCTTCCTTCTGCTGTCATCTACTCAGGCTTCAGCATAGCAGTAGAACATAAAGCACTGGGAACAAACTTCAGAGCAAAGTGAAAAGAAGATGCAGCAGCTGGTAGCAGATTTAGAGTCTGAGGTTATTCTCCTTGCTAAAATATCTTAGAAATATTTATAAGATGTACCAAATGGTAATAATGTCAGGGTAAATCTCACTGAAACCTCTGCAAAATTGAGGTTTTTTTAACTGAAAGTACCCAGTTCATAATGTGGTATCAAGCCAGATAATGTCCACAGAGTTGTCAGAAGCAAAATATACAATACTAATTGTATGATGCATTCAGCCATAACCAGAACTTCTTCTGCTTAATTGTATCATTTAGAAATAGAAAATGGGCAAATTTCAAAGACAAATCAGGAAGCTGAGTCTTAATGATAAGTTTAATCATACAATTAGCAAGGTATGAATAACCTTGGGTGAGGGACCCATGGCATCAGTTAAACTGGAGGGAATTCAGCCACCAACTCATTAGGGAAGGCACTGAAAAATAAACAGAAATTCTGGACTTCAAAGTTACTAAGCAACTGCACTTAAAGGAAGAAATATTAGACTATACATTTCTCTTTGTTCATCCTACTTACTGAATTCACTGCAAAATTATTGCTAAGCAGTAAACTAACCTGGGAAATTTCTTTGATATCGTATCAATTTTATTCCAAATGCTTTTTATTTGCTTGGAACACATTTCATTAACACTTTGCAAGCATTCGTGACACTAAAAAGGACAATCTAGGTCAACTGTGATGTGATAATTCCAGTCAAGTGGGCAAATTCCCTAAGAATGTATGACTACTAAACTGCATGAGAAAGTGCAAGATCCATATTTTCTCTCATGTCTGCAGCTAGCTAAAAAAAGGAAATGGAAATACCAATTACTGTTCTACCTCACTTAGACAGCACGGTGTGAGTAATACTTGGGGAGAGGGAAGATTTTTTAAAAGAGAAATTTCAATAAATCCAGAACCATGCTGCATCTGATCCCTGTGAAGAATGCCACTGAGCTGACCAAGAACCTCACAAATGTGATGGATCGATCAGAGCTGCTGTCTAAGCACTTTCCTTCCTTTCCTCAGATGATTAAATCCCATAGGATGGACAGAGGTAGTCCTGACTGCAGCTCATCAGCAGCTCAAGGTGGAGAAAGGGCAGGGATGTTACTCCTTGCAAATTAAGGGTTTGGGTTTTTTTTTTTTTTGTGGGCTCAGGGAAGACTTTTGATTCCTGTTTCTATCATTTCACGGCTGAGTATAAAACTTATTACAACATGAAACCTCATTCATTCCCTGCAGTCTTGTAGTGGTTATCACATTCGCCTAATTTTCATTTTAGTGGAATAGGATTAAAAGAAAAGCAAAACAGGTTCAATTCAAAATAGAAACAGTTAGATTTATTAACATACAGTAAAGGTAAACAAACAAAAACCAACTACGAAACCCTCTCAAAAACAACCCCTCTTCCTCCCTAGCAACAATCTACTTTTCCACGAAAAAAAACATGCAAAGGGACAAAACATCAGAACTCTTAAGTCAGCATCACTTAATAAAATATTCTTTCATTCAGTCTTTTGAGAGAGACAAGTCCCTCCTGATTCTTCTGGTAACTTTCCACAAGAGACACAGTCTGTTTGTGACTTC
>WBMY01005425.1:267294-277909 GCA_013397315.1 Donacobius atricapilla | reverse complement strand
CTCCCGGGGACTCCCGGGGCCTCCCGGGGCCCTCCCGGCCCGGCCGCGATATTACCTCATGGCAGGGGTCCGCGGAAAGAGGGCGGGTCTCCCAAGATTCCTGTTTTTAAGCGGTGTCCCAGAGGGTGTACGTACACCTTTTACCTGATTGGCCAGCTTAGCTGTTAGTTCCAAAATGGATTAACAATTGGTTTTTCCTACTATTTATGCTAAACCAATACAAGTCTGTATGGACAACTTTCACCTTCAGGAGAGAAATCCTTCCTCACGACAGCAGCAGACTTTCTGCTGTACAGATAATTTAGACTCTCCCACAGACTCCACTCTCCTAGAGACTGAATTAGTGTTTCCCAACTCCTATTTGTGATCACAATTAAATCTTTTTTACTGACCCACAAGTTCTTTAAGATCCATACCTTATTTCATTTAATCACACAGTTGGGTGAGGAAAATCTAGGTAGACTTCGCATGATTTTAGGACACAGAAATTCACTTGTGTGAAGAAGGACGTTGCAAGATATTAAAACACTGAATGGGCCTCATACAAGTGACAGTTTAATTTTGTCTCATGCCTTGAGATAACACATCCCACCCCCTCTGGACTTCAGGAGGCTGCTGATACTGTATAGCATCAAATTGAAAGTTGGTAGAAAAATTATGTAATTGATTTTCCACTCTGTGATAGAAAGCTGCTGTGGCAGAAAATTCTTTGTTAAAGAAATCATAGCACTTTTGATCTTTCAGGGTTTTTTTGTAAAAATAAACACTGGAAAATGAAAAAAAGTATCCAAAGGCCCATTTTTATTTTAAATGTATGTTTTATTGATAATTTCAAAATAACTATTTGCTTTTGGATTTTCTTACAGTGTTTCAGAGGGATTTGAATTCCAAATAAAATGTTTTGCCTTTATTAAAGTAAAACTTATGTTGATCCAGTTTGGTCTTTCCAGACATGTGAAAGTATTCATGAGCTTGAAAATAAATTTTCTGACAAGGCATAACTAAGATTATGACAGAAAATATTAATTCATATATAATAATATATGAATTAGGCAGATTAATAATCTCGCATAAAGTGGTGAGTCACTTCAGTTAGTCAAAGAACAAAATACTCCGTAGTCATGTAAAAATTTAGTAAATTCATAGTAAAGGAAGTTCAAAGCAAATACATAGTAAAGGAAGTTCAAAGCAAGTTTACAGGAAAGTAAAAGCTATTTCAGAGTCAGTCCTTCTGGAGTGAAAAATCATCATTTTCAAAGCCACTGTTACCAGGTTATACTCAAATAGTTCTGGTCACAAAAGGCTGTAAAACTACAGCTTCATCTGATGGGTCTTGTGTTGATTTCGCCTTGGGTCTGGAAAAACTAAAGCTCCAAGCAGGTGAAATGAAGAGCACAAACAGCCCGTAGATTTCTATGTACTTTACAGAGGCAAGCGAGCATTAAGGCTCTTGTGTGACAGACACAAGAGATGGTGACTCCAGCGAGGGGACACGGGCAGACGCGCAGTTGCGGAGCTGGGAAACAGCTTTGGGAGGAGCTGCTCTGAAAGTCCTGATGTTCCCATCAGAAATGAGCCAGCTGCAGGACAGCTGAGGAACTGCTCAGAACAGCTTCTGTGGGGTTTGGTACAGCAACCCTACAAAAATCCCAAAGTGCAATATTTCAAATTTTTAGAATGGATTATTGCTACTTATCACCTAGGTCCAGATGCAGCACTGAGCTTAAGCATTGTTGCTAATCCCTTTGACTTGAATGAGCTTTGAATCAGTTGCTTTTTTGTATTCATACCCCTTATTGCAAGTGTTTTCTGATGCAAAGCAGAGTCTAAGTTGGTTGTATTGCCTACTTGCATACAAATGCTGTGATTGTTGTTTCATATGGTTAGTTACCAAATCCAGAAGCATGGAGCCTGTCCAAAGATTCCAAAGCAGCATCATATCACACTCCTTATTCACCAGCATCCCTTGTACACCACATAATATACATGGAAATATGATCCTGCAAGGAATTTGGTGCGCTGAAATATTCCTTACTCTTTGGAACGTCACTTAGCCTTTGAAATCCCTTTGGAGAAATTACATGAAAGAAACATCCTACTTAAACAAAAATGTTCTGTTTTTCCTGTGATTTAGGGAAAAAAAAGTATGGGTTCATGGCTGTGCTTCCTCAGCAAAGTCTAGTGTAGTATTTGCTTCATTGAGGAAAAATTCAGCAGGTTAAGCTAAATGTTTAGTCAAGTCAGATGGTTAAACAACAACAGAACAAAACCACACAAACCTGCCCCTACATCTCTATAGTCCCTGTACAGGACATCTAGAAAACAACTTAAAATTCATAAGAAATATAAATGTTAAATTGAGCGTTTCTGCAGGTCTACCACTATTTTATTTCACAGTCACAACTAGCTGAACACAAGGTATGAGGTTTCCTCTGTTTAGAATAAACAATTGTTCTGATTGTACCCTACTCTTAATAATTTTTTCCTCTCTGTTCAGTGTGAAATGAGATCATCCCATACATACAGACATGCTAATGACTCATTTCAACACTTGAAGGAAGAAAATCTCAAATGAAAGCATTGCACAAAGAGAAAAGACTTTGGCAGTAGGTCTGAACTGCAGCAATGCAGCTATGAATATGGTTTTTGGGGGGGAAAGGCCCCTTTTAATCAATATTTGGCTTATGACTAGAATGTTTTTCTCACTGATTTAATTTCTACATGTTTCAAGTCAGTGAGTGCAAAAGTGAGAGTGTTCATGTTCTGTCAGTTGCCTTGGAAAATTAGATAATTCATGAACTTGACAACTATTTCTTTCTACTTAAACATGATGGAAAAGTACCAATTCCTAAAGACGTAGTTAAATAAATGTTATGCAGAGGGATTATGCGGGAAAGGCAGTTGAGATACACAGCAAATATAAATGACTTTTCAAAACTTATAAAGTACTGTCTGAGTTGAAAAATTAGTGTTGTCATTAACACTAAAGTCCTAAATAAGTTGCCAGATCAGTGTGAGAGCCACACAGAAAGTAAATTATTGAGCTTTTCCTGAGCCTTGAATAAAAGAACGATTCATTTTTAAAGAATATGTCTCTGAAAGGATATGTTTGTACAAATAGCTTTACACTTTGCTTTGTTTTGTTTCCTCTGAAGGAAGTATATGTCAGTTGTGAGAAAACAGGACAAAAGCAACATAGGAAGGAAGAAGAGACAAAAAAATTCCTTTGATGTGTGTAAAATTACCTGTTCGTGTAAAAAATCAAGCACGCCCAGAGGAAGACCTCAAAGGGGATCGGAGGGCTGGAGCAGCTCTGCCCTGGGGACAGGCTGGGATAGCTGGGGGTGTTCACCTGGAGAGGAGAAGGCTCCAGGGAGAGCTCAAAGCCCCTTTCAGTGCCTAAAGGGGCTCCAGGAGAGCTGGAGACAGACCTGGGACAAGGGATGAGGGGTCAGGACACAGGAAATGGCTTCACACTATAAGAGGGTAGATTTAGACGGGATATTGGGAGGAAATTGTTCCCTGGGAGGGTGGGCAGGCCCTGGCACAGGGTGCCCAGAGCAGCTGTGGCTGCCCTGGATCCCTGGCAGTGCCCAAGGACACTGGGGCTGGGAGCAGCCCGGGACCGTGGGAGGTGTCCCTGCCCATGGCAGGGAATGGAACCACACAAGATTTAAGGTCTTTTCCAACTCAAACCATTACATGATCCTGTGGAAACACCAGATCCATATGAGTGGATTTCTGCTGACTACCAGTGGTCTTAACTATTTTTATATAGTACTTGTTCATATTTATATATTTAAATTAAAGAAAGTGGGGCCCGATCTTATGAATTTTGGAAATGATGCAAAGTTTTCCCTTTTTGTTTTATATTCACTGGATTCATCTCATGGAGGGTGGAAGAACAAATATGGGGGAAAAGCCTTGATTATAGGCTTTCTCCTAGACACTTTCCAACTTGTTTTGGAGTCTGTATGCTCTTCTGGGGGCAAGGGTTTGCAATAGCTTTCTGTAAGTTTAGTTTCCTCACTGCTGTCTGTACAAAAGTGCATCTGTTGCAGACCTCACAATGGAAAAACCAGTGCCTCAATTACCCATGCATTAGCCATCTTTATTGCTGTTTTTCCTTCAAGGCAACTATCACCTAAGCATGTTGCAGTTTTGTTTTTAAGTCACTGAAGTAACTCAAGATGTGGATAGGAATCTCAGTGTGATTTTTAAAATCTGACATTTATCTTTAAATTAATTAGATGTGCAAGGGGGTTGCAAATTCTGTGTAGGTGTATAATTTTTAGATATTTTTTACATATCCTTAAAACCTCTAAATACCAGCACCTTGATAAATACCAGTATTGGTTTTCAGGGATATCCTTCCAGGAAGTAATAAGCTCTCCTTGTAGAACTAAATTAATTTCTATCTGAAATTTATTGTACATGCTTACTAGTTTAAACAAATGGGTCATTTCAGGCTACAAAGTGGGGAAAACAAAGAAGTTTGTAGGATTGCTACCTCTTGCAGATCAAGTAGAAAACAAAAACATATTTCAGAGCTGATTAAGCATCTAAGAACTTAAACCTTACTATCAAATTTACATTATTGAAATATGTATACTGCCATTTGTTCAAATTAAAGCAATGTGGCAAGACATGAAGAATATACAGATTAAGTTTTATTTTTTGGCTCTTGCAAGAAGAAGGGCACAGGCAGATGTTTTTGTCCCACGTAGAATGGAATATGAACTAAGCAAACAGCTCCCATCAACTGAGGACTTTGTTCCTGCTTGCCATCTTCACGGGTCCTGCAGATCTCAGGACATCCCCTCTCTCTCTCTGTAAACCTCTCCCCACATGAAGTCCAATGAGTTATGGGTTTTCTACTGACTGTGTTACAAATGTGCAAGCATCCAGCACCTGGGACGTGATCATTTTCCACTTTACCTCCAGTACCTGTGAAAATATTTTCATTTCAGTCAGTCACTGGTGTCATGCAGCTATAAGTCAGTGTTCTTGTATTCCCTCTTGTGCGCGTGAATTGCAAGGCTATAGGTCCCTCTCCCTTCTCCTCCTTCTCAGGCCAGGACATGGGAATTTCCACACAACTTGCATCCCCAAGGGACCACCCACCCCCAATTGCTGACAACATTTACTAGATACTGTGCATTTCCCAAAGCGGAATGAAGCCACATTCTTTGACCTTTCATTTAGCTCTCACAGCAGCTTCGTTCCACTGACAATACACAGTCCTGCTTAGCTGGGTTCTGCAAGACTGGATGTAAAACCAGTTTTAAGGGTGGATGTTTACAAGTGGCATTGCTTGCTCACTCATTAACTTCTCAAACAGCCAGAATTCAGGAACTGAGTATCACAGTTATTAGTTTAAAAACAAACAGTTGGGAGTATTATCCTGTTACCCCTGCTCTGCACCCCCACTGCTTTCACCAGAAGTGTCGTGGTGCCACAATGTGAATCCAGGAGCTGCCACATCCTGAATTCTGCATGCAGCTCTGAGTGCTTCATATTGAAAAGCAGCAGGATGAGAAAAGGCTCATACAGTCCAGATAAAGGGCAAGATCCGTGAACAGGAGTGGCAGGGAATTGGGAACATACTCACTGAAGCTCCTCAGTCAGCAGACCACAGAAGTCACAGGGAATATGCAGGTAGGCAATGATTTGATTGCCTCTTCAAATACCAGAGTTGGGAAACATCCAGCAAGACACCTAACAGAACTACAGCCTTGCAGGTTCAGGTAAAACAAAAAAGGAAAAATGAAAATTGTCCAAAAGTGATCATAAAAACTTAATGGGAGAACAATCCAGCAAGAGCTATTAAATATAGTGGAGAAGTCCTTGGAGTGGCAATTACTGGAGGTTGTGACTTTTCTGATAAAGTATTTGTCCTCAGTTTTTATTTTAGGTATACAGTGTTGAGGGCCATTTCCTTTATTACTCCAGTTATTTTTATGCTTTTCTGCAGATTTTAAAAAGACAACACTGACACTGTTTGTTGCTGTCATATCCTTTTTTTCTTTTTTTTAAATTTCCACAAGTATCACTGCATCTACCATGGTGATTGCTGCCCTGTCACTGCAGATACACTTAATATCATACTCTTTCCCAAAAACAAGGGATGCTCAGCACTGCAGGTTTAATTCACTCACCTCCTTTGGCCATAACCATCTTTATCACTCAGAATAATTAGGAAGTCCCCATCTGTCTCCTCTGTTTTGCCACACTGGCCATACTTTATATCTGACTTGTTTATGCTCATCTGGCAAAACTGGTGAAGCAAACCTCACAGATAAGAACTGCCAGTTACGGAACAGCTTCCCATCACTACAAATCATTGAATTTCTTTAGCATATTTATTCTTTCATATTTTGGGGACTGTTAAAGACTCCATGCAAGTAGCTGTTTCTTTGTACCCCTTACACAGCATGTTTCCTCCTTTTTGCAGGTAGAGTGTAGCCAGAACTCATCTCCGAGCTTCTTGGGCAGCTTCCACTCTCCGCAGCCTAGAGAAAAGCATTTTGAGAGGCTACCATGGAATCCACTCCAATCAAACTCGGTATGTATTGTGATCCTACTAATTTACAGTGCCAGGAAGGTCAAGTGAGAAGTTTTACAAAGAGCTGTGTGACAGAGGCGCTGCCAGGAAAAAAAAAAATTGCCTGCCGGTGGTGGTGACTTCTGCTACGTGGAGCCTTGGATCCTAAGGAAAGAGGAAAGCCCCAAGACCTGGATTAAATAGAGTAGCAAAATAAGCAAATTAGGTGATAAAATAAACAAGTTAAGTGTCTTATACAGCAGAGCCTTCAGCACTTCTTATACTCACACACCAGAAATTATTGACTGCAAAGCCAGAAAGGAGACCTGCAGATCTTTTCTGAGCTTCCCTGCAAAAAAACTAAGGAAAGACTTCTGGAACTGTGTCTGAGGTGAGTAGAGAGGACCTGGTTACTTCAGCACAACACTTGCACTCTCTCCTTTGTGCTAATCTGTGGTATGTGCAGTATTGGTGCCCAACCATAGACTGACCTGAAAGTTTTCTTGCCTGAAGAAAAGTACAGAAATAAATCCCACAATTTTTGTTATGTAAACTCCTATTCAACTCCCCAGTAGCTATTTTGCCTTTAAAAATATTTTTTGCATCTACTATGAACATGGTAATAAAGTTTTTCACACTGTATTTGTGCTTTTTGCATTCCCTAAGGATATAAGAAGAAATGCACCAGCTGACTGTCTTAAAAGAGTGAGTCATCCAATTTACCTGCCAGGGACAAAGACAGAAAAGCCTCCTCCTCACAGTTTTTTTAGTTTTGAAAGGGATCAGTTTTTTATATTTTTTCCTAATCCTGTAAACGGAGAGTAGTGGCATTCCCATATTTCATGAAATGGGCACAAAGAAATATCCCAAAGTCAGATGGAGAACAAGCTCCAGTTCTGACTTGACGATACTGCTCAAACAACAGGACACACTGGAAAACCTTCTCACCAACCTTCTTTCCCTTTGATAAACTCTCATATACATAAATATGGAAAAACTTCACCGCTGTCCATAGGTGCAGCTATAGGACTCCAAAAGCAGCTGCACACCGACCTTATAGGGCAGGCACACTCCCTGGAGGACTGAAACAAGATTCTTACAGTGTGATCACGAATTGTGTTGCACCTCGAAATTACCGCCTTCACTGCGGAACTCTTTGTTTCAGCCTTGCTCCCTCATTGAGATACCCAGTCATGGGAAACTGCGATTAAATTCCTCCTCCTAACTCATGGGGGAAGAGTCCTTTCAGTTGCTGCCATGGCTACAAGATATAAGCCAAGGTCATTGTTTGTTATGATTGTAGCTGTGCTGGGCCTGGTGTGGTTTTTGTGGATTTTTTTTGGTGGGGGGTGTTTTTTGGGTTTCTCTTTTGTTGTTGGTTTTGTTTTTTTTTTTTTAATTGACAGCTGTTGCATATCATGGAAATTAAATCATGTTTGAGGCAGCTATAAAGTGTAGGATTTTTCTAATTCAGGTGAATCATGATGATATTTCTGTCTTCTCTGTGACAAAATGTCTGATCTCCATTATCATCATGCTTTAAACACAGAATAACACACATAATTGTGCTGCACCACAAAAGGGGAATCAGAATAAGTAACTTCACATTAATAGTTCAAAATAAACTCGTAGTTACAAAGGTGAGTTAAGTCTGCATGCTTGCAAACTTCGACATTTTACAGATGCATTTTCTAAAACTAGTGACACTGCTGGCAGTCCATACTTGCGCTTTATTTAAGTTGTATTATCCTCTGAATTAATCAGATTTATCAGATTTATTCTGTATGGATTTAGTATCAGTCACTCACAAGCAACTGCAAAAACAAGATCAACAAAGAGACATGGTGTAAAAAATAAGGACCCCTCTCTTTATAATTGCAAGGTTGATTTGGCTATTTTTTGTGGATATTTCTATTTAAAGAAGTTACTTAGGAGTAAAGGAAAATCTGTCACGTACTTTAGATGAGACTTCTGTGCATAGGATCACTTCCATGCATGGTGAAACCACACCACAGGATGCAAGGTCCAAGGCCCTCTTCTTGGTTTTTTTTCAGGCAAAAACGTAGGTAAACCCAGTTCCTAAAGTAATTGAAAGCAGATCCAGGATTGTTTTATTGTGTATGAACTGGAATTATTTCCTCAAGTGACTAAATGCAGGTCAAAATTGCTGCAGCAGTGTAGCAGGGTTTTGATACAGAGCAGAAGGCAAAGCAGTAAACAAGATATGGTGTGATTCTGGATATGAGACTAGTTCTGCTGGGTAGCTTTTCCTTAGCAAAACACAGAGAGTTAAAATACAAAAAGCACAACAGATGATGCTTTGCATTTTATTTACTTTCTGTTTTTAAAAGCCCCTTTTCAAGTATAGCCCTCTAAAACGGATACCAATGGTTATTCAGGTATTTATCACAAAAGTGAAGTATTGCCAACACTTGTATTTCCCTGCAGGAAACTTTCCATACTTCTGTCTTTTCCTTTCAAAATGGTGTAAATCACAGCGCTTCGCATCTCTAGATGAAATATGAGTGGTCTCCAAATATCCACATCCTTTCAAAAACAAAAATTATTTATATACAGATATAGAATCAAAACCGTGCTTATCTCCCATTTCATGTGGGCAGTCATGTAATACGTGTTCTTAAAGGCATCCATGACCTCAGTTCAACCTTACAGAGCAAGCTCTTATTTTCCATCATTTCCTTTCTGACAGAGTTGACACTAAGCCAAGGGAGCAGAGAGAATCCCTATCTTCACATATAAAGAAATAATTAAGGGCATTACTTTTTCAGGGCCAAATCATACCATTTCAGAAAAGCATATGGAATAAAACACTTCAGAAAGGTTCTCAGAGCTAATTATCTCTTTGCTTTCAAGCCTTAGCATATTGCAATATTTCCAAATGTAAACAGACTGAAGGTTTGTTAATAGAGAGACTACTGGATGACAAATTCTTGGGTAAAATTATTTACAGGAAGATAGGAAATGAGTCAGGATTCTCAGGAAAAAATAGATATCTTACAGGCATCTGAAAAAATGTCCAAGGGGGTTTTTTTAGATGGAGAAAGGAAGGGGAAATGTATGAATAGGAGTTACAAATCACAAATTTCGAGCTTCCTTCTTAGCTGCATACCAACTTTGTCTTAAGTTTTGTCTTAAACTTCTAGTGTTAGGCTCCAACGGGAAAAAGAGAGATATTGTTTAGCTTTATTCTGAATATTAAGGACTTTTTGATGCAGGCAACAAAGAGAACTTGAATAAGTAATTTGCTCTGCTTCTGAAATTCTTTGGAAATATCAATAGCACTGCACAGAAAAGGTTTCTGAAAGCTTCAGAAGCTTTTGATATGCAATGTAGAATGCATTTTCATATGCTAAGCAGAGTAACAGAATAATTAATATGTGGTGTCTATAGTTTTGCATGCTCAGAAGAATCCAAAATGTTCATGAAAAAAAATAAGGAAGGTATCAGAGCAAACAATCCCTAAGTGACATTATTTAAACTTTGGTATTTCAAAAAAAAAAAAAGGGCTTTCTGGTTGTGGAAAATAAGATTTCAATTACGTCATGCAGTACATTTTTTGAGTATGACTTTCCATTTACATGCAGCAGCACATGAGGTGAATGTCTTTCTGCGTGCTCAACTCTCTTCCTTGCCTTGCTACCAAAAACTGCTGAAGAGTCTGAGAGACTCTATCTAGGACCAAATGAGTCAAGTTGCATTCTAGTCAGAAATCTGAGGTGGATGAAGGGCCAGGGAATACTGTGGATACTTCTTGTTTTGCTAAGCAGTTGAGAAGAATCCTTATTTGTAAAATGTGAGTTTGAAGGTTAAATGAGTGTGGATGTGCTGGTGGGCAGGAGGGCTCTGCAGAGGGATCTGGCCAGGCTGGATCCATGGGATGGGGGCAGTGGGGCGAGGTACAACCAGGGGAAGTGCTGGGTCCTGCCCTTGGGGCACAACAGCCCCTGCAGCTGCAGGCTGGGGCAGAGGGGCAGGAAAAGGCCCTGGGGGTGCTGGTGGCAGCAGCTGGACACGAGCCCAGGGGTGCCCAGGTGGCCCAGAAGGCCAATG